>JBCAUA010057944.1:0-11410 GCA_038406235.1 Peronia verruculata
CCTTGACAGTTGATAATCGATGGAAGAGTAGGCCTGAGTGCCGCTGTCCGGGCAAAATTCCAAAATTCTACCCACAAGACTTTTCAGCGAAAATTGACAACTTCTAAAAGCCGAGATAATCCTATCTCTTAGGATTGAAAGGTTGAAGAAAAACAAACAAATATTGTAATGTTCATATCACAGTTATTTATTTGTTTTGTTTTGTTGCTGTTCTGTTTTGATCGTAAACACACAAACACGTACTGGAACAAAACGTGACCGTGTTAGATTTCTAATTTAATTTTGGCATATAAGTTGGAAGTTTCTTCTCTTAATGAAAACAAAGGAATGAAGGGAATTAAAAAAAAAAAAAAAAGTTAAAAAGAAGGCGGAAGGAAGGAGGAAGACAAGAGGCATAAAAAATAACATAAAGACTAACCGTACTGACCATTACACTATATCCTCTCTGTTTCACGATATGCTTTTGTCAAGGATGACTCCTGTTATATAATGGCATTATCTACACAGGTATGGCTCCTAATACAATTAGGTGTACATTATGTCCACAAGCACGGCTATTCTGATATTCCCTGGTAGTGCTAGTTTTTGTACATAGTCATTCTCCTCGCCAATAAGTCTCAGAGATGGTACATGCATACATTCACATAAGCCTATTTATGCCTAGATACCCATATACACACCCACAAGCAAAGCTACGCATACGTTATTATATCGCTGACCCTTACGTCAGCTCATAAACTCACACAAGCAGATTCATACTCACCCACACACAAGAATGCTAGCAAATATCCATCGACTAAGAACCACACTTAAATCTCCACACTCATAAGATAACTACTTAGTCATTTTCTGCCCTTTTGAGAAAAACGAAAAAACAAAAACAAACAACAACATCAACGACAGCAACACCATTAACAACAACAACAACAACAAACAAACAACAACAAACAAACAACAATAACGACAACAACAACAAACGAAACAGTTTATTTATCAATCATTTATTTTGTTTTGATTGATTTCAACATAAGACTTGAAACATGTCCTCTTCTATCAGAAATTTGTCCCACCCACGTTTTCAGCTCCCTCAGACAGACAAAATAAGCAGATAGAGAAGCAGACAGATAAGCGGGCATTCACACTGATCTGGCACTCGTCAGCTCACGTGTCCTTTGGCCCATTAAACCCTCACCCACACACAAACAGGCAATAATAAAGGGCGTGTGTGCGAAAAGCTACTAGGTAGTATAATACTCGCAATACAGTTTTATACCTCGTATATCGGTAAGTAAGGAATCTATACCTATCGGCTCACATTAGCACGAGATTTGGCACTATTTGGTTGCTCTTTTCATGGGTGATTACCGCCCTTCACTAATATGCTTATATGCTCGCCCTTTGATAGGATTCTTTTGGACTGTTCGTATATTTCAGGAAACTGTAGACAAAAAATAAGCTGCTTTTTAGGACTTACCAGGACAATATTTTGCCGTCTAACACTAGAAAATCGGATATGTTTGACAGATTACTGTTTTTCCTTTTTTTTTGTTTTTTCGTTCTGGTTTATGGTGTTTTGTTTTTATCGAGACAGTTAAGTGTCTAATTAGGAACCAATATAGAAGAAACATGGCAAAGATAAAACAATTATCTCATAGTCGATTAAAAAAAGAAAAAGAAAGTCTTATTCTGATGTTGTTCCGGACATTACAGTACATCGGCAGACACGTATTTAAGTGCATGTTTTTATTAAATTATGGCTCATCAGCTTACCGTGGAGGGAATTTCCTTTTAAGCGTAAATAAAGTTTATTTTTCCTTATAATTTTTTGTCTCATCTAAGAAAATCTTTTTGCTTATTTTTTTCCTTGGTACAGAATCTTGAGAACGCCATTGGAACGAACCTCCAACCACCTCTCTCTCTCTCTCTCTCTGTGCTTCTCAATAGTTAAATAGTATGATTAAAACTTTGACTGCCAGTATATTTTCGTTAGAGCTTTAGCATATTATTTCAAGCCATGGCATCCATTCATTGCAAAACACATACTCATATTATCTGTATAGATATTATGATTTCCATTAGCTGGCTTTCACAAATTGATAAATTCTACTGATTCACCAGATAGGTTTGCGATATTTCTGGCACTGAAAATGTTATCCGAACATACCGTACCTAGCCTCTTACAATAAGAATGACGTGATAATTATTGCTATCTCGTAGGGGATGCAGTGGCTCAATGGGTTTGGCGTCTGCTCATGGAACGGTCGGGATAGACTCGCGGGGATGACAGGATACGAAGATCGAAAAACCCGCATTTTTTTCAATGACTCAACGGTCCCTGGCTTCTTGAGGGTAGGGAAGCCCGACGTCTAAACTTCTCGGGTAAGGGCGAATATATTTCGTTGATCCCGTGTGTACGTTACGCACGTTAAAGAACCCTTGGCAGTTGAAAATCGATGGAAGAGTAGGCCTGAGTGCCGCTGTGAGGGCAAAATTTCCAAATTCCAAATTTCTAGCCACAAAAATCCTCAGCAAAACTTGGCAACTTCTAAAAGCCGAGATAATCCTATCTCTTAGGATTGAAAGGGTTAAGAAAAACAACACATGCTGTCTCATGAAATGTGGAGTTTCATCGATCACCTTTCTACTGAACAAGTTTAGAGAGAACTGCTGTGAATTTGTTGATGTAAGAAGAAACTATGACGGCACAATAAAGTGAGGCCTTGCTCCTTAACGGACAATTTTCCTGAAATAGGACAAAATTGTGAGCACACGTGTTAACAACTGACTAACAAAAATTCCACTTTTTCACGAGGACCTTCTAGCCTCCACATATTTTTTCTTGTAACCCTGTCCCTTTATTCAGTTCAGTACTTACACTCAAAGACAACTGAAAAGAACTGATATTCCGTGTTCCATGAGGAAAAAAAAAACAAACCCAGCAATACTAGCAGAAGCTTCCTTGAACCAATCACTCCCACATGATCAGCAAAAGACAGCAAAACTACAACCACCTCAACAACAACAACAAAGTAAAAACAACAAAGCATCCATGGCAATAATTACCAACTAAAACAACATGAGAACAGCATCATCAAATTAGTTCTTGATACTTAGATACTAATTTGCGAGTTAGTCCGAAAACGGAAGGGAAAATCTTGTATCTTACGGATGAACTCATAACTGATGTCTGTTTATTGACGTGAAAGACAGCTTTATTCCCGGAGAGCAGATTAATAACTCGTTAGTAGAGGACATAATGTTTTGTTTTGTTTCAGTCCCACTGACCATATTCCCTGCAATTAATGGCTGAAGCCACATTAAAAACTCCACTGCCAGAAGAGCAGTATGGGGCCGTGAGGTCTTACCGGTCCGATGAGAATGTAAACATGTGTATGCTGAGTCACGAGGGCTCGTAATCTAGTGAAGGCTTAGATCAATAGTGAATTATTATGCGACTGTGTCTTTTTTAATAGTGTAAGTATCAGGAAACTGAGTATGGGTAAACATCACGAAGACAGAGCCAACATTAAGTCAATGGTTCATTGCCCTTGCTACAAATGCCATAACTCTTTTCGTCTGTACTGATGGTTGAAGACGTCTGTATTGGGCATTGGCGCCATAGCGGCAATTGCCTAGCTTGGCTGTCAACGGCAGCAATACAAAAATAGTCACCTTTATCACTAAGCACGTCTTATCTAGCTACTAAAACCCCTTCACAGATCGGAGAGTGCTCTTCATCCCTTCACCACAGAAATTCTAGACCTATACAAGACCAGAAAAAATAACGCTTGGCAGTGGAAAGAAATAAAGTCGAATGGCACCATCAGAAATTCCTTCTCCAAAATCTCCATCTTTGTCCCCTCTCCACCACTGACTTCCTTTTAACCCAGCTATCCTATTGACATCAAGGTCAACGGTCGGTAGAGAGGAATACTTGTCTTGCATTGCTAGTCTCGTGGTGGCGTTTCCACCAGTACGTGGCTCGAACCGATACTCATTTGCCGCCAAGGTTCCTAAAAATCCGATAATTAACCCTATAAGACTAAGTCTTTGACATAGAGACTTCCACTGCCTCTTCTACTGGAAACCAGTATTACACCATCAGTCATTGCCTGCTGGATAACAGAACTGTTATCACAATTTCTATGAATGCATCATTAATAATGGAAAATCATGGCTATAGATAGGCCTGGATCAAGGCAAGATATGAGCAGGGAAACCATAGCTTTTATACAAAAATGAAAGCAAAAACAGTTAGGGGGAATACATGGAAAAGCGTGCAGTGACGAAGACCTGAGTCAATCGTGCTGAACTTTCTAATGCACGTTCTACATGCGACCGTCTGTGTGCATCAGATTTTGGCTTGAGATAACAGAGGCTTACACAGGAACCAAGTGTAGACTGGACTTTGCCAACCATAGAAACACTACAATCAATCCTGAAACTGATTAATATCGGTGGTAATATTTCAACGTTTTTTTTTTTGTTTTCAGACACCGTAATTTCCCGTATCAGGGATGGCAAGAGTAGGGTTAATGTGTTTTCTTTGATGGGTCATTATCGTTATCATAATTTCGTGCTCTCTCTACAACTTGGCAACTGTACACTTGCTTTCCATAGATGTGCACAATTAGAATTGATGAGATCCGTGTGTATTTGATGAGATCCGTGTGTATTCACCTTTCTTATATTAATGGTTTTCTCACTGCGCATAGATTCACCTTTCGTCTTTTCTTCTCATCTTGCTGGGGCTCTTCTTACTATCTAAAATTCCTTTCTCGCTGATATCTCAGACTTTTTCACTACATGACAAAGATATTCGAAATTCTATCAGAAGAGGACTGAAAGACTTAACTATTTTCTAATTCTTTGATTCTTCGATCATGTATTAGCCACCTATTCGAGATCCGTTTTCTTCTCCTCGTGAATATGCCAATTAAAAAAAAAATAAAAAATTGGTATGATAGTCTCAAAATACAGAAGAAATAAAGATGCATTAGGCTTATACTTTAAAAAGTCAGGTTAACACAGATTACTCCTATATATATGAAACTTGCTACAAAAAGTAACCTTTCAAATAATCTTCATTTTGTATTAACACTCTCGCTACATTAGTTTGCTCAGGAGTATAACCATTATTTCAATCCATTCCAGGTTGTGCTTGCTGGAAAGTCTTTTAAGTCTATCTCTTAAATCTTTAGAATCCACCTTAGTCTACATGACAACGAAAGACTGGCTAATGACACATTGATATTGGAGTAAGTATTGACTTACCTTATAACACATTGCATAATAATTTGATTTTCATGTGACTAATAAGGATATCCTAGTTCTGTTCGTGGTTAGTTTTGCAATTGGATCCTAATTCTGTTCGTGGTTAGTTTCTCAATTGGGCCGATGGATCTCGGTAATCAGAACAGTGTCTGTGCCTTTATTACAGTAACAGAGACTTAAAAAACATCAAGAATATCGATGAGTTCTCAGTATGAGACAAACAACTTTATACAGTGTTAAGATGCTGTCCATGTCCGTTTCATTGTGGCTGTTGTTGTTTTGTCTTATTGATAAAGAGAAGTTACAGTTTTAGAAATATCTCAACTGGCAGATTTTGATTGAGTTTCGTACGCCAATGTGCCCAATCCGCATAAGTCCACCTGCCTTCATGGAGGAACTACTGGGCTTTGATATCTGGATGATTTCAACAACATTAGTTGTGTAAGGGATGTGAAGGGATAATAACTGTGATCAAAACAATGATCAAACTAAATAGAACTAAAGAACAGAAGTGTTACACAAAATTTGCTTGCATGCTGATAGATTGAATAAAAGTGATGGTTTCTTTTTTAAGATTATGAAACAGACAGGAAAAGATACAGCTGAGTGAATTATTACAAAAAATTATCGATTGTTCAAAAGTGGGTTAGAATAAACCTGACAATATGGAATGGAGATACAATAACAGCAGCAGCAGCGGCAACAACAACAACAACAACAGCAACAACAACAACAACAACAACAACAACAACAACAACAACAACAACAACAACAACAACAACAACAACAACATGACAACATGACAACAACAACAACAAATCCCTAGCTATTTCACGATTATTTGTGTTTCAGTACTTTCATGCACACGAGTATTAATAACATTATGCTATTAAATTGAAATGACTAAGAAATCACCTTAGATCTTATACTATCTCAATGGCACAGTAGAACAACCTTTGTCTTTGCACACGTCTCAAACATCACCATTCTTAGTCGAAACGTAGTTTTAAAATGATTTTTGAACTGCAGTAGTTTAGAAAATTCCTCTAGTGGAAACATGCAAAACGAAACTGCTTCTTTAGCACAGCTGTGTTTTTACAACGTTGATGTTCTAGAAACAATTTTTAAATGCAAGTTTGTTTGTTTTTTTTTTTAATG
This sequence comes from Peronia verruculata, assembly GCA_038406235.1. Lineage (NCBI taxonomy): Eukaryota > Metazoa > Mollusca > Gastropoda > Systellommatophora > Onchidiidae > Peronia > Peronia verruculata. The sequence continues at coordinate 6,433 of JBCAUA010057944.1, forward strand.
TCTAAAAAATCCCTGTTGAGAATGGGATCATTCCTAGATCTATATTTTTTTCAGAACTTTTGAAAGTGAAAGTGCTGGAACAATCAGATGTGGAAAGAATTATACTTTAGTTAAGGGTGGTGAAAAGTGAGACCTGTACAAGTTTTGATATCTTTCTGTAGTCCCAGCCTTGGGATGTTAGAAAGAAAATTAACCAGCTGGCTGTGTTAAGTGCGATGCGAGAATAAGACCTAATTTTAATTGCGCTCGGCAAGTCTTGTTCTGGAATACTGCTTATTTCATTTACTTTTATACTTTTGTTTGTTTTTTTTTATTATGTATTTCTTCTTGTTCTTTATGTTGTTCTTTATGTTCTTGTTCTTATTGTTGTTCTTCTTCTGCCTCTTGTTGTTGTTGTTCTTTACTTCTTCAGATTGTCTTTTTTTTTCCTTGTTCTTGTTTTTCTTTTTCTTCTACTACTTCTTCTTCTTTTTTCTTCCTCTTCTTCTTTTTTTATTTTTTGACACGGCCTACATACTACACTGTTATACATAGAACATTAAAATTTACTGATGAAAGGCCTGGTCATAATTATGACTGAATAACATACATTTTTCACATTGGAAGCTGACAAGTACATTTATTGTTGACCATACTAAATAGTTTGTAATCTATTCATGTACTGATTAAGAATGGTCTCGGTTTAGTCACAATGTCCCATTTTCGTGATTAACTATTTAAGATATATTTTTTTTTAAAACTGAAAAACGAAATCGCCCACAATGATTTAGTGTTTCCCAGCTAGAAAAAATAGCAGAGGATTTTTGTGTCGTATTATTATGATCTGGAAGTATGATAGTAATGTTCTGCTAATAAATCACAGCCTTGTCCTACATGTCATTTAAGTGACATGGCGTGTTGCTCGGTAAGTTTGACAGAGAGTGCATCACTCCAGGACTGACAGCTCGCGCTGTGAAGACTGACACCGCACGTGGTGAGACCAAGCTCCGCTTTACAGCTATTCGGTTAATGGCAAATTTTAATGTCTTTAGTGAAAGCCTTGTAATCATTACATTCGTCAACTCTGCATCTAATAGTGCAGGAATATAAGTGGTTCTGTTTGCTTTATTCGTTTTCAGAGCTGAAATACACTTTGTTTCAGGTTTCATATTATGTATGTATCTGGATTTTTAGTGAATTACAAGTGCAAAATTAAAAGCAGATATGGCATATTATTGACCATTATAAAATAATGATGAAATGATGAAAAATCGCTCTTTTAATTCAAGAGCACATTTTCATTGTAACAGTTAACCTACTTAATCGACCTGCAAAATTAAAAGGCAAAGATCATGTACTGAGTCTTGTAAAATTATTGTTAAACATAACTCACTCCCCCGACAGTATGAGAAATCATACATTAGTCATTCTCCCTTTCTCCCCCCCCTCCCCCCCCCCCTCCATCCGCCCCACGGGGCCCGGGGTATATAAGTAGGTTCTTTACTCCCATCTGCAGGCGGTGTAAGCCCGCCATCGGTGGGGAGTCTCCGATGGAATGCTATCCTCGACATTTCAAAGGTGACATCTCGTCTTTCTTTTCTTGTTCCTGTCTTCTGACCCGCTCTCTTTCCTCTCTTCTTCTTGACGTTTACACGTATCTTACCGTGTTTGACACAATATACGGTAGCCGTAATCGTGCTGATGTGCCGTTAAATCCCAACACAAACAAACAAACATACAAACATCCTCACTGTTGACCACATTTACCGGACTGCTGTTAAAAAAAGTGCATGCAGAACACAAACGGTTTGTTGTGATACTCCGAACAGCGGTATGCAACGGCGCCGGTATGTTTTTGCTTCGAGCATGTATCTTCCCGCAAGAGATTCATGTCTGCCCATTAGCATATATCTGTCCCAAGCTTGTTCATGAAAGAACGTGGCTGTTAAAAATGGAATAACGAGGAGATTCATAAAAAGAAATACATGTTGTAAAAAAGGGCAAAGTGTTAAATCAAAGGTTTTCAAACCTTTTGGAGACTGTCTCTTATTGCAACTGGTGCTTAGGGGTTTTAGGTCTTTCCTTCCAGCTCTTTCTGTGCTTCACATGAATTGTTTGTTTGTTTGTTTGTTTGTGTTGGGGTTTAACGACACGTCAGCACGATTACTGCTATATTGTGTCATATACGGTAAGATACGTTTACACGTCAAGAGGAAGAGAGGAAAGAAAGCGGGACAGAAGACAGGAGCAAGGACAGAGAGAAGAGATGTCTCCCTTGGAATGTCGAGGATGGCACTCCATGGGAGACACCCCACTGATGGCGGGCTTACACCGCCTGCAGGCTCGAGCAGAGAACCTACCTGTAAAGTCCAGGCCGCCGAGGTGGATTAATACCATGTCATCACACGAAAAGTGTACTATGAATGTATGAATGAAGGTTTCATGTTTTAGCAATAACTCAGTTTGCTGAAACATCGACATACGACTTATTTTGACTGTAGTGTGAGACAAGTATGACAGTTATAAGCAATGCCCCACCGGCTGCAAGGTCAAGGATGGGAACAAGAAAAAAACGTCTATCTGCAGCTTTTGTTTTTCATTTTTCATAAGGCAAACTAAAGAGTCATATCGACTACAGTAGGAGTTATACTATGAACAAATAACCAATGAAACTTTTCTGACTGTGATATAAGATATCCTTTTTAACAATGGGTCAGCTACGATAGAGGCTTACCGAATGATAACTAATCTAGAGCTACCTAAAGAACACAGTGCTGATAATCAAGATAGCATTACACCAACGTATGCCCCCTGTGTTCAAACAGATCACGAAACAATCTCCATTTACTCGAAACATAGATCTAAGTTTCCAGGCAAACTACTTTTTGTCACAGGAGACGAAGTTAGAACAGCTCTAACAAGTAGTGTCCCTTGTCGCCTAAGTATCTCTTCACTGAGTGATAGCACATAGTTATGGGTTACAGCATGTCCTTATTGTGCACTTTCAGTACAGACAACGTGCAAAAGTTATAAGAGAAATTTCCACTTGAGCAGCACCGGATGCGTTGAACAGGCAGATAATTTGAAATATTTGTGATAGAGTTTTTCCTCTCCTTTTTTTTTCCGTCCTTCCTACTCACCATCCTCCTTCTTTCTTCCTCTCTTCCTTCTTCCCACTGCTCATATAAATATAAATGTAGACCATGGACAAGATATACACAGTCTATAAAGACAGAATATTAAAGCAGGAGACCCATCTTGAGCCTTTAGACTTTGTTTGGTATATCATGTTAGATGATAGAACATAGTCAGTTTTGAGACCACAGCAAATGAATCGGAACTCGCGGCGAGCAATGAAGATATAAGGCCGTTTTTTTGGTCGTTTTTAGCTACTTTCCGATTAAGATACACTTTTTTTTTTTTTCACAAAACGGCAATTTATCCGTTTTTAATCTGAAAAAAAAAAAAAAAGAAATATTTTGGTATCATAGTCGGAAAATAATAATAATAATATATAAAAAAAACCGGCCAAAAACGGCTGTGACTTGAACTCACCCGGTGTGACTTCCCGACTGATTTGTCCTAGGCGCAAGTTAATATGATTTATATCAAAACATTTTTTTTAAAAACGGCAAAGAGAACTCAATGTTGTCATTAAATACACAGTACCAAATCCAGAGTGTTCAATTACTGCTGTATTTTATGTAAGAATCTTTAACCGCCATACGCAGTTGATGGAAAACCATACATAGTAAAGAAAATGATAAAAACAACTGATCACAACTGAAGGTGTCTTTATCATGGATAACAAATCAGGACTGTTGAGAATATTATTCTAATATATTATGTCAGAATTTATATCAATTCGAAATAAGAAAAGGAAGAGAGAAGACAGAAGGAAAGAAAGAAACAACGAAGGAAAGTGAGAATTAATAAAATAAAGAAGAACGAAAGAAAAAGAAAACAAAAAACGAATGAACAAACGAGCGAAAGAAAGAAAGAAAAGTTAAAAAAAAACATAAAACAACTCAATGTAAATGCAATATTTCATGCCCATTTTATGCATAACAATTTCAGAATGCAGTTTTGAACTAGCCAAGTCTGGAGTCCCAAGCTCAAATTCTGCCGTCGACCCCCATAGTTTGATGAGAGGCACGATACTGACAGACCACACCGACCTATCACAGCGATATCTCAAGCTGCAGTGGACGCTGCTAGCAGATCAAGGTGAGACAATCGTTATCCAAGACAAGACCATTTAGTGTTAGTCCCTGTATGATGGTGACGAAGATAGGACTGTCTATGTATGATCGAGACGAAGACAAGACTTTACCACTTGCATTGTATAATGCATGTACTTTTTTTGTATAATACTTTTTCGGTGTTAAAACGTTTGTTGACTACTTTTTAAAAAATTTTATTATTATTATTATTATTATTTGTCTATTGTTTTTCCTCATTGTGGTTAGAGAAGTTGATGAGCACATTATAGTTTATGAAAGATGATGCTTTCAGGCATATCTGAAGTCATAAAGCAAGATTTAAAATAACGAGAAGAAGTGACATATATGCATTTTGCAAAGAAGGCAGTACTGCTCATCCACTTCGTTTGGTCATACTCGGGAAGAGTTCCTAGGCACATAACTGCTTGAGCAAAATCAATCACTATAATTCTTATAGGTTTGTTGTACAATCTGCCAGTTTGCTTTCAACTAGGACAAGACTTAAGATTTCAATGCTCAATGTTAGAACTTTCTCAACATTTGACAACCAGAAAGTCATCATCGAAAGAAATCTTCTTTGTAATACAAACTTGGCTGAACTGTCTTACATTCGTGTGGGAATCTCTTCCTGTATTAGATGCACACAAATGATACTTCATCTATAGCGTGGTGTATACTTGAATTCTTTATCATTCTTCTTATTCATTCATTCATTCATCCAGCGTCGTCCGTCGGGTCCCAATTCGCCTGGGTGCTGTCTGACTCTGGCGTCTGAC
>JBCAUA010057955.1:0-11410 GCA_038406235.1 Peronia verruculata
GCGAGGGCTCACTAGGGACGAGTTATATAACTGTCCCATGTCATTTGCCGGACAGCGGAGGCGAAGAGATCGTTCTGCCCGCGCTGTTATCTTTGCCCACAGGGTTAATGAAGTTATAGCGATAGTGACCGGAGGTTTTCAAACTGGGACTCATGAATGATCCCGTTTTGTAAAGGATGGGATACATTACAGTGAGTGGTTAACTCACGTTCAAACGTGACACAAACCCATTCAAAGGATGTTTTACTGATGTAAGAAACTGGATGGTACGAGCTTTCCTATCTGGAAAACTCAAGAGACGAATCTCACAATTTTCGCATATCCATGAAATTGGCTTCCTTCTTGCTAGACGCAGATTCCCACTTCGGTATTTCGACTTACACTTCAAACATTACAGAAAGAAGCTTTCGGGCTCAAAAAGGTTAAAGATGAGATGGAGAAAAAGAAAGTGTCTGCAAAGAAAACCATGGTCATCATATATGTCAAAAGGCTCGTATATGGGAACTAAAAGTAATATATGAACTGACATAACTCCATACATCCACTTCATAAGCAATTGAAGCATTCCGAAGTAACCGAGGTTTGACATGCTTAATAATGAACTTGGACATCCGTTTCATTTTTCAGTAATGCGCTTGTCAAGCCGCATCACCTTCTTGAGTCTGCCTTTGTTCAAAATGCTATTTGTGGCATCTGAGCCCATATTTGTATATGCAAATGTATATTGTATGGATACTATGCATATAATCTGTGCTAAGAGTTAGGACAAATAAAGTTTATCATCTCTTTTTAAATATTAGTATAACAATATTACATAATATTTATAATAGCAGTACATACGCAGTATAACCCTTTTCGTTAACGGGTTTTCAATCATTCTTCCTGTTTTTTTTTCCTTTATTTTCTTTCTCTTTCCTTCCTCGTTTCTTTCTTTCTTTCTTTCTTTCTTTCTTTCTTTCTTTCTTTCTTTCCTGTTTGTCTTTCTTCCGTGTTTGTTTCTTTCTATCGACCTTTCTTTCTTTCATGTTTCTTTTCCTTCTTTCTTTCTCCCTCTCTCTTTCTTTCTGTGCCGATCTCACATCACATGTTAGATATAGAACAAAAGGCAATGTTAGAATAGAACAAAAAGGTGTTTAAATTCTGAGACAAAGCAGATAAATGGAAAATGTATTGGTTCAAAGGCCTGGGTTGAGGATGGCTAGGGTTTCACACCTTATCACGTGACAGACATGTTTGTGTGGCTAGCAACCCCTTCGTAACGCAGGAAGCCTGCAGGGGAAGCTTATGCATTTTTCATTTCTATTGCCGCAGTATCAGTGAGGCGTGCAGCTGTTGCTAGGTGTGAGGAGAGTGGGAGAGCGAGAGAGACAGAGAGACAGACAGACAGACAGATAGACAAACAGATGGAGAGACACAGAGAGACAGACCTAAAGACAGACAAGAGAGAGACACGCGCATACACAGACAGACACACACACACACACACACACACACACAGACACACGCACATACACAGAGACAGACAGAGAAACGCACATACATACAGAGACAGACGGACAGAGCCAGAAAGAGAGAATGCGGTAGGGAAAGGAAGACGAGAATATTCATGCATGGAGACAGAAGTGAGAGAAAGGGCAAAATTGAGGTGAACAAAAGAAAAGCTAGACTGGAGAGGATATAGAGGGGACACGAGAGAGAGAGAGAGAGAGAGAGACAGAGAGAGAGAGACAGACAGAGAGAGAGAAAGAGAGGGGGGAAGGAGAGAGAGAGAGAAAATGGAAATATGAGAGAGGGATATGGAGAGAGAAAGAAAGCTTGAACGAGTCAGAAAGTTTGAAATTGTTGTGCAGACACATAGACTTGGTGGATGGACAGAAAGATTGACGGATGAGTGGAAAGGAGATAGTGAATGGTAATGACAGACAAAAAGACACAGGCAGACAAACCGACAGATAGACAGACAAGAATGGATAGATTGAAGATATTATGTACCACACCTGCGGACTGACATGAAGGATTTCAGGTAGTCAAGAAGTAGTTTCTGACCTGTAGGAATTAAATTATTAAGGAAGAAAATCACTTTAGTTTAATAGAAGCGCTAGTTCGGGAGGGCGGATCCCGTGAAGGGGATCACTCGTGAACGAATATCTGTAATGCCATGGCGCCGACAGACACAGTATTATGTTTGCTTTTCACTGTTTGCTGAATCTTCTTGTCATTCGGGTCTCAAAAGCTGACAAGATTTCAACAGGCCTAAAATGCGCATGGCACTCTCTGTTATTTGTACTTGGTGTTATCAGTAGGAATATACGGAGCATGACTTCGAAATGCTTGTTTACTTTTTGTTTTGTTTTCCATTTTGTTTTTTGTGCTTTTGTTTGTTTGTATTTTAAGATTGACGTGTTGAATGATTCTAATTCGTTTTTTGTTCTTTTGTTCTCTTTTGTTTACAGATTTCAGGACGAGAGAGGTTTTCAAACTGATGGCAAATTAACAACTGGAAGCACTACGGAACTGCACGGAATATGTTAGTTCTTGCAGTAAAAACAGCGACAGCGTGATCTATCAGAAAGAGAGAGAAAGCCCAAGGGTTTTCAAACTGTTGACTGGATCGTTGTGAAATACACGAAATTGGCTATGTGACATCATTCTGCAGCTTCCATCACGACAAAAAAGTGTGAAAAATATTGTTACTGATCACGTTATAAATCGGTGACGTTTCAATATGTGACAGCCATCGTGGTGAATCTGCACCTTATGTTTTCAATACGAACTACTGTTTACAAACTTCATGTTAGGCGGCAGTCTATGGTTTCAATACAAAGTACTTTAAACTGGTATTGAGTTTGAACAATAACTATTGCATTCGAAAGGTAAATATTTCACACACAACGATGTCAGAGGTAGACCCGCCAAAAACGGGTGACCTTGACCCGGAAAAGGACGGCAACCCTGACCTTGACCTCAAAATAGAAGGCAACGGTTATGATCATGCCAAGGATGAGAATGTGAGTGCTGAAGAAAAGATTGACAAAGAAGAAGAGAAAGAAAAAGAAAGAGCAGCGAAAAGAAAAGAGAGGAAAGGCAGTGGCGCTCGGAGGAGAACAAAATCGTCAGACGACGTGGTCGATGAGAAAGATAATAACAACGAAAATGATCTTTCAGTGGCAAACGGAGCGGGAAAAGGCGCTGGCAAACGGACCAGAAAATCTTCGGTGCAAGGAGAAGGCGCTCAGCAAAAAGTGAAAGAAATCGTCAACGGGACAGGAAAGGACGAAGGTGAGAAAAAGAAGAAGAAAAAGAAAAAGAAGAAGAAAGCAGTGGGGAATGGGGTTGATGATAACGGAAATAAAAACGATGATAACGGCGGGACAAGTGCTGCAGCAGGTTCGTCATCGTCATCATCGTCATCGGTGGTCAAAGACAATAACAATGATTCCGATAAAACGAAAGACAACGGGGCAAATGTGAATGCAAACAATGGCGGGGCAGTTGCTGCTGTAGAGTCCTCAGCGTCATCGTCATCGAATTCCAAAGATAACAGCGACGACTCGGATAAGATAAAGAACGGCGCCGACGAGGAAAAAGTCAGCAACGGAACAGGAGAGAAAGTTGCTGAGGATAAAGAAAAAGATGAAAAGAATGAAGAAGTTGACGAGGAACACAAAGAAAACACTGTTACGACAACGACAGAAAAGACGGGAGAGAAAAGTAAAGAGGAAAAGGCAGAGAAGAAAGAAGGGGAAAGTAAAGAAGGAAAAGTAAAAAAGAAACCGAAAGAAGGTAAAAAGGAGAAGACAGGAAAAAGGGAGGATGGAAAACCAGAAAAGAAAGTTAAGAAAAAGAAAGAAGCGAAAGAAGGAAGCGCCGATAAGAATGAACATCTAGAACACGAGCTAACTGAGAACAGGGAAGATAAAACTGAACACGATAAACCAACTGTAGACAAGGAAGAAATACCTGGTAACAAAGAAAATGAAAAGACAGAAAAAGTTGAACATTTGAAACGTGGGAACCTGGAAGAGGAAAATGAAAAATCCCAAGTTGAGGAAGGGGATAGAAATGAGAAAGTCAAAAACGGAGACAAAGAACAAGTTGAAAAGAAGGGAGAGGTGAAAGAAGAGAATGTAGAAAATGAGAAAGAAATTGAAAATAAGACAAATGAAATCAATGAAGAAGATGTTGCTCACAGAACAGATGAAATCAGGGACGATGAGAATTTAGAAAATAAGGAAGTGGTTGTTGAATCTGAGAAAACAGACAACAAAGACGCAGATGGGCACGAGAAAGAAGCGACAGACCAACATGTAAAAGCTGAGACAAACGAAGAATTGGAATCCCAGAGTGTTGAGAAGAAGGAAGAATTGGAATCTGAAGAGAAGGAAGAATTGGAATCGGAGGTTATGGAAAAGAATAAAGACGAGAAATCTGAGGCTGTGGAAAAGGAAGAAGTGAAGTCTGCCGAAAAGAAGGAAGAATTGGAATCTGAGACCTTAGAAAAGAAGGAAGAATTGGAATCTGAGACCTTAGAAAAGAAGGAAGAATTGGAATCTGAGACCTTTGAAAAGAAGGAAGAATCGGAATCTAAGACCTTAGAAAAGAAGGAAGAATTGGAATCTAAGACCTTAGAAAAGAAGGAAGAATTGGAATTTGAGACAGTTGAGCAGAAGGAAGAATTCGATCTAAGAATTGTGGAAGAGGAGGAAGAAAAAATAGAAAGCAATTACGCAGACAAGGGAGAAGAGGAAATTAAGCAAGACAAGACTGAACAGAAAAATGAAGGAGCAGACACGGAAAACAACGGGGAAGAAATCGCAGACGAGAGAGAGGTTAACTCTCAGCAGGAACAGAGTGCAGAGGAAACCCATCTCACGAAAACAGCTCAATGTGAGAACGGTTCAGAAAATCAGATTACGTGTGAACAGAATGAGAATATAACTACTGAGGTTGCAATTACATCAGATAGTACGGATAACACGAATGAGGAAAAGGAAGAAAAGAGCACGCTTATGGAGAAGAATGAGGTTCTTACAGATATGAAGAATAACCAGACCAATGCAGATACATCGAATAAAGTTGAAGATGAGAAAGTGGAAGAAGTTGACGAAAACGCCGCTATTATGGACGGATCGGATAAAGAAGTTGCGGCCGACTCAAAGGAAACGGCAGTCAGTAATACGGATAAGACGAATGTATTAGATGAGTCCAGTTCTAAGGATACGGATAAGTCGATCGCTGCAAATGAAGCGAATACTGTCCGTACGGATACTACTCTACAGACGTCGATTTCTGAGGGGATAGATAATGATAAAGTCGTAGATGAAGTCGACTCTCAGAATGTGAGTTGCACGAGTACATGTGTTTCAGCCTCGACCGTGAGCTCGGATAATGCGAATTCGTCGGAAACAGATGAGAAAGACAACAAAGTTGAGGAATCTGTGAAGAATGTCTCGGACAGCAAACAGGACGAGGATCAGGCGAGTACTAAAACTGTGGATAACATCGATACTTCTAAGAATGTTGTGGATAAACGTGTCAAGACCCACGGAGTAAACGAGGAAGGCCCAGCAGTAAGTAGAGACCTTTCTTTCTTTCTCTTCTTTCTGTCTTTTCTTTCTTCCCTCTTTCTATCTTTCTTCTTTCTTTCTTTCTTTCCTTCTGTCTTTCTTTTCTCTTTCTCTTTTTCCTTCTTCTCTCTCGCTTTCTTCTTTCTTACTTTCTTTTTTCTTTCTGTCTTTTCTTTCTTTCCTTTTTCTATCTTTCTTCTCTTTTTTCTTTCTTTCTTTCTTTCTTTCTACAATTTTTCTTCTGTTTCTTTCTATTATTCTTTCTTTTCGCTTTGTTTTAAATAATATCACCAGCCTATATTAATTATGTTCAAACAACCTGCCTGTCTGTCTGGATTTAATAGCAAACAAAAGGAAAGCACTTTATCTTATTTTCTGCCTATGTGTGTGTTTATATAATACTTGGGCTGTTTACTGTACCTACATATTTGCCTTCCTTTGTCTTTTTGTTCGTGTGTTATCGACCTGCCTGGCTGTTCCTGTACGTGTGTGTAAGCGTGTATGCTTGTGTGTAGGTGTGCGCGTGTGTGTTTAAATCGTTGGCTCTTCTGTTTATCTGTTCGTAGGTCTGTCGGTCTGCTAATGGGTTGATCTGTCTCCCTATTTGTTTGTCTCCGCAGCTGACATGTTACGATCATTATGTTACGATGCAGAGCAGAAAATGGTGCTCAGATAGACTTATCCTGTCGTTACACTGATTGATGCCTGTATCCTGATTCTGTCAGCCCTATCGCCTTTATCCCTCACTTCCCTCCTCCTTAACAAATTGCCTCATTTTTCCAGCTTCCTTCCTCTTTATTCCCCCCCTCCCCCCCCCCCCCCCCTTCCTTGTCTTAAAAAATAGAGGGTTTCTATTTGATAAGTGGATATCATATGACTAAACCGGACGCTCGTCACTTCTAAGATTAAATAGTGAATGGAGGAGAATTTTATAAGAAAATTGCATTTCTCGTGAATGAGGAAACGAAATATAAGGATTTTTTTCAAAACTTATTTACCTTACCCCGTCAAATGGTCCCCTTTTTGCTCTTGAAACTTTGACTGTCTGCCTTAATAGGGGAAAACTTTAACAAAGACGAGTAATCGGTTCCCATTCAGATAGGAATATATGGCTTCTCAAGAGAACATTCGGAAGAACGGGGAAGTTCATTTCATCAATGGATTTAATGAGTTGTTCATAGAGATATAGTAATACATATGCATTAGATATCAACTTAGAGGAGGGTGGCTATTTAAGAAATGGATGTTCTTACTCATTATTAGGGCGGAGACCTGTTATTCCGACACACTTTGACAAAGTGCATTTTCTCTGAAAAAGGCTCTTTCGAGAAAAAGGCTATTTTCTTGTTTGTTTGTTTTTTTTTTTCCATCTGCGTTTTGACATAGAGATCCTGTGAACAAAAAGTAGTTTTAAAGGAAAGATGTCATGTCATAACATGTCTTTTGTTTGTTTGTTTGTGTCACAATGTGGAAACTCATACTTTGAAAAAAAAAGGGGGGGGGGGATGGTTACAGTTGTGATGGAAATGCGTTTTGTCGGAGTGAGCCAGTGTTGACCGTCCTGTGCCACCTCTTTGAGCCACTGAGGACTCCTCTGTATATTATCAACGTCAGTTTTATTCCATAGGTCTCCGCTAGTAGCTGGGATTATGTGAGATGTTCAGGATCGCAAACGGCATCACTGGGGATAGCATTTGGCTGTACCAATCATGTCCATTGATATGCAAGTAGCAAATAAGATTCATGAAATAACTTAGCAACCGGCACAACAGTGAGCAAGACCACATCGCATCTTGATATATTTAAGCTTTTCATTTATTGGTCAACCACAGTAGCCGATTGTATTTACTTCCAAAGCAGTGTATCAGATATAGAGCTAAATCACTCAGGATTCCGGAGCGGGAGGGTCACAGTAGGCTCAGGGACTCAGACAGGAGGGTCATAGTAGGCTCAAGGGCTCAGGTCTCAAAGGGTTAATGGTTGTCATAGACGCCGGCTTTTAGACTTGCCTTTGAAAGTTAAGTAGTTATAGACCAACATTGTATATACTGGACATAACTTTATGGCCAAACTAGATTAAAGATTAATTTATCTCTAATAGATTAGGCGCTCACAGAATAGATGTGGCTCCAAACTGATACATCTATACGGATCCATGCCATGCAGATCTGTCTCTAGACACTTAACTCTGTTTATGTCATACCAGAAAAGCCCCGAGTAAAACGTCACTATAGAGTCTGTCCAGTAACCCGCGTATATACAAAAATTCTGCACCTTCATAAACTACATATGAAGCAAAATCTGCTTTGCCAACGTCATCTTATGTTCTAATTCATTTCCAGCTAGTATCGACGTAATGTCTAGAAGTCAAAACCTCACCAAGTTTTCCTTACTGACATGAGATTATATGTTTGAACCCAATTATCGAGTTTAACGATTGTGTTGTATGAACATTTTATTCAACCAAATCTCGACTGCAGTTGAAAGTAAACTTCCTGTGCACTGCGGATTCCAGCTGGGATAGGTTTTGAAAGAGGAGGAACGATCCAATTAGTGACGAATTCTCTCTCTCTCTCTCTAGCTGTCTCTGTCTGCCTCCTGTCTGTCTGTCTGTCTGTCTGTCTGTCTGTCTGTCTGTCTGTCTGTCTCTCTCTCTCTCTGTCTCATTCTCACACTTTTCATCTTGAACAGAACACATTTTCTGGACCATGGCAAGCAGAGTGTTAAACACTTAGACCTTTGGCGACCACACTAGATCTAGTTTTACAGATTACTTTCCGCAACCCTTATCATGCAGACTGTTAATCAGATAAGGTCTGGACTTTGGAGGTCTCTATTACTACTGCTTCCACTTTGTAACAAGATCTGCAAATAAAAACGTGCACATTTTTTTTTTTATGCCGTTCCCCGGCAAGAAAAGCGTTAACCACCATACTGGTTTCACGTAGGCTAGCAGATCATATGGTCTGGATGTTGGCGAGCAGAATGTAAATCAAATAGTGAGAACACTGAGCGTGGAGCTGTAGAAAAGGAATCGAAGCCACAGCGTCCACTTTGTAACTAGATCTGCTTTCTCGTGTGTGTAATGGAAGACGAGCTGTGTGGCGCACGAAAAAAAGTTTCCGCGAGTGCTCGTGTGCTTTAAGTTCACTGATAACATTTATGCCGGGCTTCTTCCTCATTTCACGCCATGTCCTGCCCTGCCTGCCTGATCCCTTCGTATGTGTGTGGATGCGCTGCCCGAGAAACCCAGTGATGTGTTAATCCCTGTGGCCAGAAGATAGAAAGAATTCCAGTTTGGTTTAGCGAGGAATTGAAATTGTAAATAATAACAGCTGGGAAACGATAAGGGCATCCTGTAAAATCTTTGAGCAAGCATGGATTATTATTGAAAGCATACGCCATGTGGATTTTCCAAATCTTTTAGATGGCATGCAACAAAAATGATCAAGCCAAAACGAATAGGACATTATGTTTCAACCAACAGTAACAAGAGCCGGTGTAAAAAAAAAACATTTTTTTTTTCAATAGCCACGATAAAAATATCATTCAAAATTTCAAGAGCCCACTTTTTTTTTAGAAGCGATTTCAGTTTCGGAAAACACAGTAGTGGTCACATTTCTTAGCCTTTGGGAATTATTGCATGGACAAGTGCACATTAATTTTTGTATATCATCCTCAAGACAGAATCAGATGAAGATTACGCAAAAATTCTCAGCATGGAAGCTTCCGTTTGTTGTTGTTTTTGTTAGTGTTGTTGTTTTTGTTGTTGTTGTTGTTGGTGTTGTTTTTAAAGGGCTTAACGAGCGTTAACGGCTGTGTTCATATTAAAGGCCCTATGTTATTATATTGATCGTGTAATTTAGTAATTAACTGTCAGGCACTATCTGAGGCTCATATCACCGATGGTATATTACAAAGTGCAGACCGTGTCAGATGATTGATGGATCTTCTCATGGGAGGTCTACAGGATGTCAAATTCGTTATGACAAAAAGACCACAGCCTCAGGTGAAAAGTAATCAGAAAAAGATTGGTCACATTGATAGTCTGCGAGGCAAATAGATAAACAGACCAATATACAGACAAACAGACAGACAGCCATTTTACGCAAACAAGCCAGTTGGCAGAGACAGGCATTAAGGTAGGCAGACAGATCCACAGACACACAGAAAAGCTAACAGACAGTCAAACAAACATTTTACGGTGGATTCTGACAAGTGATGACTGAATTGAGCACATCGAGCATTCTATATCTCTCCAAACCCTAACCATACAGCACGGCCGAGATCCTGTTACCCTGTGCTTCTCAATCCCCGGGGACGGGCGTTTGCCTTTCCTTTTGCCTTGCCAGCTGGCACACACATTTAAATTAATTATCGGAACTGTAGAGCCCAGTTTGGCTAGCCTCGTGGCAGATTCCCTGGCAGATTCGTACGAGCCTTAGTGCCGCGTCTGGTGCTGAACTACGCAAACATTTCGGTAGTCGATTTTCCAACAGTGAAGTAGCAAGCGAATCCGAATAGCTTGATAAAATTAATCAAGTGGGCCGAGTAGAAATGACGCTGGCCCTTTGGTGATTTATGATCTTTGTTTGTTGAAGGATAACCACAAATGAATGTGACCACTATGAGTTGTGCTGCCAGGGTATGCAACTCACGAGTTTTAAAATGATCGATCAGTCGTCTTTGTTGTAGCGCTACAATCATTCCTGCTTAAAAATGTTAAATGTTCAGTGAAATTGATTCGGTAGAAAATGATATTTTATTTTATCTGATTTTCTTAATTAGAGCCTTTGGTGGTTGCTCTTTCAGATCTGCATATTTGTTTTTTTTTCTTTCAATGCTTCAGGCATTTACAAAATGTGGACTGTATGTTATTTAATTTTTCGAAAAATTCATTCATAGAAAATTGAGATATGAAAAAAAAAAGTCCTTAAAGCTTGTGCTCGAACATAATTTCTTCAAAATAAAATAAAATGATTTAAAACAAATGTTTTTAATCTGCGGACTTTTTCAAGCCATAACTAACTTTGTATTACATGCCACTCTAGGTGGAGTATAAAGGGTTAAAGCAGTGGTAATTGTTATCCATTTTAATCAAAGAAACAGTAGATAATCGAATTAACCCTCAGGCCTTTGGATTGTTTTATGTCCGCCATATGGGGTAAATTCTTCCTCACTTACGTGTTAATCCTATAAGTATATCTTTGCGACCTTGTCTCTTTTTCCTTCTGCCTGTTTGCCTTTTTCCTTCCTTTCTCCATCGTAATAACATAATATGTAGCCAGTTTTATCTACCTCACTTAACGTCCTGTAATTCTGCATGCAATTACCTTAGCACAACCCAATGCCCACTGGTGTTTTGTGCTCAACGCCTTTCAGTGATTAGAAGCCCTGCCTCTTTTTTTTTCTCTCTGAAGATCTTTGTCTCTGTCTTCTCTCTTTCTCTCTTTCTGTCGCTTAATTAGACATAGCTGTATCTAAAGAGTCCTCAGGGCTGGGGAAGTAATAGAAATGAGGACAAGCCAATAGCTTTTCGAGGGACAGTCATCTTGTGAGTGTTTTGTATGTTTTTCTCTGTATAATACATGCACTATGTTGTGAAGAAAGGGGTTAGAGGAACAGATAACAAGATATGCACAGCCTACACGAGTAAACGTCTATAGTTCAATATTTCGGAATATGAAGACAATAAATATATGTCACAAGAGCAAGATTTCCCTCTCCAAGCCTCTCTTGTAATTTGATGTACAGACATGCAAAAACATAGACAGATAGATAGATAGATAGATAGATAGATAGATAGATAGATAGATAGATAGATAGATAGATGGATGGATGGA
>JBCAUA010057966.1:0-11409 GCA_038406235.1 Peronia verruculata
GGGGACTAATCAATGAGATCATAGTGGATCATATGATTTGGCGATCGTAAAGAAAATTGGTCGGTTTGGGGAGGGGGGTTCGGGTAAGGGTGGGTTGACTCTAGCTATAACGAACACAACAGTAAAAATTAAGCACAAGACCTAAGCTCTATGCTGTAGATCTAGTCCCATGATCAAGGTTTTAGACTAGATCTAGAATCTAGATCTAATAGTCTACTCAACTTATTTTAACTTATACTTCGCCTTCGTCGTTGTTGTAGCAGTCACAGTGTGTCCAGAACAGATTCTTTCAAGCTTGAAGTGAAGGCATAGATCTAGATCTATATCTTACTGATCCCATACACATCACGTTTGCAATGTGAACATTCCCTTACCTTCTGCAGTGCACTATATTGATAGATCCCTTCACATGATTTTGAGCTCACTAACCATGCGGGAAGAAATTTTGATTCTCCATAACCATAACATCGGCCATTTTCCTAACAAAACATTTAATTGCCAGTTAGTTTTGGCGAAGTGAAGTCAAATTCATGATACAAACCATAGGTATCTATAATTCAAATCAATGTTATTGCATTTTGCTGTCTCTTATGACAACTCGTCATATCAGGAAAGCATTCAAAGAGAGATTCTAAAATATTTTAAATTCTTATCAGCGAAGTTTTGCTATTCTTATTCCAACAATATTAGAAAATGAGAAAGAGAAAGAACTCTTGAAAAACTTGAGGTGCCTATTTGAGACACCAGTGCAAAGGCCAATCTTCACTTGAGTACATGACTTTCTTTGGCGTTCGTTCAGTAGACGAAATACACATTGATTAAGAATGAAAGTAGTTTGTTTGATTTGCCACACACTTATTACAGTGTGCTGTTTTACAAAGTATCATTTCCAGGTTGTTTCTCTTTAAACAGGACAGAAAAAAGGAGGGGGTGGGGAGGGAAGACAATGCTGATGACATTCCTGTGTCCGGTTGTGTCTAGCCTCTATGCTTCCTACTGTAGAAAAAGATTTGATAGTGATCATCTTTGAATCATAGTTTGAGCAAAGATAACAAACAATAAAAAAAAAAAATGTCAATATGTAACCTATTTCAAAAGCTCCAGAACGATTGAACTTCTTCCTGGGATTCAAGAAGCTCCTTACTGGGATTGGATCTCTCATTCACTTATCGTGCAAAAGGCAGAGAAGTGTCCCGATAAGTTTACCGATGAATGTCTGCAATTTATAGCATATCTTCCTAATATTGAAACCATTATTATTTCTACACAATATACAATAACTTCATCAGAGATTTATATACTTAAAGTGCACTATAACTTTTTGTTTGTTTGGGTCTTAACTTTGATGGGTTAACAGTACCTGGCAAAAGGTAAGAGTTGTACTGTCTGATTGATTTCACGAACCACAACTAATAACCCAGACCTAGGCCTAACAAAGAGACGGTCAGTCCACGGCCAGACTAGCCATCCGAGTCCGCTGCATCAACTGTCTTCGCAGGATCACCCCAAAACAGAAAGGAATTCAATTTTGATTCTTTCAGATTTTCAAAATTGGTGCAATTATGTCCAAAAACGGAAAAATTAGGAAAGCAAACCATGCAGGGAGCTGGTACACTAATTCAGGTAGGCGAAGTCACAATTTTTTTTGTTCCAAGAGATCTCTAGATCTAGATCTAGATTCTAGCTTCTTAAATAATAAAGCCAGTAAAGGACTATGATTATGGTAGCCTGGTGTCTTTGTTCCAGAGTCCAGATACATTATCATTTTTCACTGCTTTGTGAAATGACCAGACATATTATGTTTAAGCCCATTAGTAAGCATCCCAATCCCTCAAAACTTAGATCTACTTTTCTCAGATAGTATTATGTGACTTGAAAATGGTCTTCATCCATGTGCTAATAAAACCATCATAAAATGTAAAACCACCAGGCCCCTTTGCCAAGTTTGGCGAGCACATTAATCCAGCCAATATTAGAATAAATTTGTGCATGTGAACTCAGTTAGATCTACATCTAGTCAGTGTACTCTTCTGTTCAAATTAATATGTGTCAAATTTGACCTGAACAAATATAAAAAATGGGAAAACATATGGGAAAACTAAATAATTATCGGTTGGAGTTTTTATAGAAAGATTCCCAAATGCAACACTTTGCATTGATTTTCATGATCATTTTTAGATGTAATGACAGCCCTAATTCAGACCCAAATCCCCATTTCTATCCCAAACAAACAAGTAGATCTAGAGTAGGTAAATTTGTTACGGGATCAAACTGAAGTACAACTTCTTTGTAGGGTATCGCCGGGGCTTTGTGGTTTGACGTCTGCTTCATGGTGAAAAGAATAAATGTCAGTGAGGTTGTGGGTTCGACTCACGCGTCCTTCATTGGGGGATAGAAGGATGTGAAGAGTGAAAACGTGCATTGTTTCACTGACTCAGTGGTCCCCTGGTTTTCTCTGGGTAGGGAAGCCCGTCTAACCTCAGACAAGAGCAATTTTGGAAGCCATATGTGTATGTTACGCTTGCTGAAGAACCCTTGCCAGTTAAAAATTCAACTAACAGGCGGAGTGTTGCTGTCTGAGCAACATTTCCAAATTCCAAGTTTCTACCCCCAAATATTCTCAGAAAAGACAGCCATGTAATTTAAGCTGAGATGATTCTACTTCCTTAAGAAAAAAGATTGAAAGGCTCAAGAAAAAGAACACCGTGATCTCATCTTGTGTCACATATCACAGAAATCATCCTATCTTGAGAATATAAAGCTGAACCAGCTGAGAAAAAAAGAGGATAACTTTTATGATTATGTCAAGATTTTCCTAACATTGCATTAATATCGAGATGATGTCTGTTGCTTTTATACCAACTGTGATAAATTGAGCGATATGTGTGTCATGTATAGGAGTTCAATTCAGAGGTAAGTAGTAATGACACTTGACTTTTTCGGAAACATGTGTGAAATCTTTCTATCAGTCAGATAATAGTAGGATGTTTTTGTGGGGTGACCCAGCATCAAATGAATGATTGGACCACAGAAGGATGTTAAGCAGCAAAAGTCCAAAGTAGTGAACTTCATTACTTGAAAGAAATTATGATTGTTCATTTTGCTAGTGTTGGCAAAAAGGCAGAGGCAGATATAGTTGGAGTTTTCAGTATACTTTGAGTAGGCCTACATGACACGGAGTATAAGAAATTTTGGACTCAGGATTCCAACAAACCAGAATGTATATATATTCAGTATAATTCAGTCATTACAGTGTTAATCAGATAATTAACACTGAAAATGTTTTTCTTGCATAAATGCTTTCCCTTTACATTTCAGGAACTGAATTGAATGGGCAATTAGAAAACTGGCTGACAAAAGCTTCTCAGACATTGAAACCAGCTAAAGCCATAATAGCACCGTAAGAATTCTCATCTTTTTCTATTTTTGTATTATGGTGATATAAAAAATATTTCTTTAGCACTTGAATTGTTGAATACATGCACTGTATCTCATGACTGCTTACCTCAGGATGAGGGAAAGAGCAAGTAGTGTAGTTGATGAATTTCCTTTGTTAAGGCAACAGATTATTGTGTTTTAGAAATATGTTTCTTGTTGACCACATGAATGAACAAATATACTGTATTTAGTCAAAATTTTTGAGTTCATATTTATACTTTTATGTTAATTTCAGCCATGCAGGTTACTACTTTTGTGGAGCATGTGGTGCATTTGCCTACAAACAAGTGGATCCTAACACAGTGTAGGTCATTGTTTACTTACCTACCATGGCATCTGGGACAGAAATTGTCAGATTTCTTTCTAGAGACATGAAGATTGTCATATGGTATAGACTTATCCATTGAAACTGATGATGCTGCAATTTTACCGATAATTATTGTCATGCATGTACTGCCAACCTGTGGTGAATTTATTTCCTCTTGGATCATTTATGTATGCTTCACATCATTGTAGAAGAGTAAATGAGAAATCAAGTTTGCCTGCTCAGTTTTAGTCTTTCTCAAAAATAAAAGTTCCTTTTTTATGAGAAAAGTAAGTCCATGGCCATCATCCATGTGATTAGTTTTTCAGTTATTTTTGTGTGTAGGCAACCAATCACAGTGGTGTATAGATATCTCAGTTTACTTGCTACCATAAAATCAGCAGAAGATAGAAAATATTGACTGCATGCTCTGCTGAAAGAATACCATAATAAAGAATATCTTTTTCATTCTTTTCTTTTCTCCCCAGAAAAAGGATTTTCATCCTGGGCCCTTCTCACCATGTCCGCATGTCCAACTGTGCACTTTCAGGGACAGACACTTATGAAACTCCATTGTACAATTTGACCATTGACAAAGGAGGTACTTGTGACTATTGCATCTCTTACGGCCACTAGGTGCAGCCTGCGTCAAATTAGAACAGAGCAGTTGGCATCATATCACACTATGAGCTACAAATCCACCTATGAATTCCAAAATTGTTTATTTTATAGTATCTTTTTTTATTGGCCTTATTGCAATCTCTCTAATTTTATAGCAGCATCAAACTCTCATTGTATTGTAAACAATGTGTTGATAATGATTCTGCAGCAAGATCAGGGGAATGTTTTATTGCATAGCAATTACATACTAACTGATTTTTACGAGAGGTATTGTTACTTTCTCAGCATATGTGAGAGCAATGCTGTGAGATTCAAGTATGATAAGGATAGTTTACACTGATAGAGAAGGCAGTGTTTGGCATTGTGCCACCCTGTAATTCACTGTTACCACATGTCGTAAATGAGACATACCATCATGAAATCCTGTGTCATTTTTCAGCAGTTTTGAGTTATTGGTATGATATTAATGCTTTTTTCATTTCCCTTCACGTTGGTGCAAAAATCTTTGCTCTACCCTGACTAGAAGTCAAGATATTGGTAATCAAAAAGGGTGGAGGTGACCTGGTGAATTTACTGAGAAAATGGTTGATTAATTTTGTTTGCTTTCTATTATTTCTTATTTCAGTGACTGCACTAAATTACTATATATATCTGGAACTTTTCTATTATAAAATTGGAGGAAGACCCACAGTAGGCATATGGGCTAAAAAACTGTTGAATTGATCCATCTAAATCTGGCGCACAACATTGTTGCATATACATCTGTATTGCTATGTACATCAGCCCGAAAAAAGCTTATTACCTTCAACATTATCCTGATGAGATAATAATAAACTCTTGAGGATGCTTGATCAGAATTGAATGTTCGATAGAATTACGTTTTCAAAAATGTTTTCTTTGAGTAACATTCAGTTTAATTAACGATTTATTAGCATCAAAGTGCGCAAATTTGGCCATACACTATAAGTCATAGGTTATATTAAAAACAAACTCCCATAGACGCCGTGGGTTCTCATCTAGTCTAATACATTTCAGCATATTTAACATTGAAATACTTTTTTAAATGGACATAGAAAGGCTGTGTGCTGAAAACAGAATCATTGAATTTATTCACTGTTTAAACAAAAAACAAAAAAACTTTAGTTCCTCTGGTCACCTCAATTTGATAAACCCCTGATTTATTGTGTTGTGTTTCAAGTAGCATAAATGCACTCACCAGAACACAAGAAAATAGGTGAAAATGGCATGACTGGCATTCATTGCAAAATCATAATTGCTAAACCTATACGGGTCTGGTTATAAGTTTGCTTATCATAATTTGCATTCCCATCCATGCAGCATGTACTCCTAATGCATCTTAGGAAAGCTGAGACAATTATTCTTTAGAGATAATTTATTAATGAGATCATAGAAACCTTTGCACACTGGCAGTTTCTGTTGTCACAGTCTGATTTATTTTTAATCTGCGTCTATTTCCCATCAGTTTATGAACAGCTATACAGCACAGGGGCCTTTGACACAATGACTCTCAGCACTGATGAAGCAGAGCACAGCATTGAGATGCATTTACCTTACATTGCCAAAGTGATGGATAGGTAATTATATGCATAGAATTATAAATATATATATAAAATATATATATTTATTTTTTTTTTTTTTTTCATAGTGTCAGCAATTATTGTTGCCACAGTTGCCTTTATTTGGCAATATGGGCCTACAAATAGATTTACGATCGTTGAAATGAACGTTGTACTTAATTATCTTAGAGTGAGTTCATAGGGTTTGTATGAAAGTCTGGAACAAGTGTGGAAAATCAAGTAAACATTTTCCAGACCTGGAAAAGCTTGCGAAAGTGGGGAAAATGGGAGAAAGTTTAAAAAAAAGTAGAACCTCATCCAGCGCCAAGCTGTCCTTATCTTATTTATCGTTATCAAACTTCATTATTCGATCACAGTCTCATGCATTGACATCTCCATCATTTTTTACTGCGCATCGGATATTTGGGAAAGTTCACTTGGGGCTCTTATTTACTATTTCACAACGTGGTCTCGGTTGAAATCAGTTCCTCTGATTTCTCATGTACAAGTAATTCTGAACTCTGACAGCCCACTATTATGTTAGGCTTACACTGTGCTCAAAACAATCACACATTTACCGATAGTCACTCATGAAGCCTAGTGCTTGATGGCCTTGTATGTTAGATTTACAGTTCTAGGTCTAGAGTTTGGGGCTTGTTCCAGACTTTAAGTAGGCCTGCAGTTTAGTGAGACTGTAAAATTGCAATGGTGGATGCACAGTGAATTGGAATTGAGCCAGATCACAAAAAAAAGTAGATCTAATGCTAGATCTAGATCAACAGTCAAGGAGATGATATACTTTGCATGTGACAGCAGCTGAGATCAGAATCTTTCACACTTGCAAATATCAAGCAGTGGGAGAAGCACCTTCCATTATAAAATCTTCAGTGTTTTTCCGCACGATTTTCTCCATAGGAGGAGAGGAAAAACTTGTAGTATTGTAATGTTGCTTGTAGAATTCTTGGGAACCTTTGTCATGATGGTCTGGATTGAAAGGACGCAATTTACATAAGAATGACATTCAGGACTTTTTACCCTGGAATCGTGATGCTTGTCACAGACTGTGATATAGCTGCTTAGTCAAAACTGTTGACTATTTCAGGCATCATGGGATCATTGATAGAAGCAGCAAACAAAAAATCTAAAAGATTTTCAGTCATTATTAATAGTAATGTTGTGATCAGGCCTCTGTCGACATGCCCATTTCTTCATATAAATCTTTCTGTTGGAGGCCTTATTAAATCTTTCTTTACCAGTGTGGCATTGTTTCATTCCATCATTTGAGAGACTGGGATAAATAAATTATTGCCTGCTTTTGTTTCTTCATGGAAAATGAATATTGTTTGATTCCTTTTTACATGTGTAAATGTTCTCTTTTTCATAGCATTTAATCTTTTAACTTTAGCTTGCAAATCATGGATAGGAAATTTCTGACTGCATTGCAAGTTTTATTTTGCCAGTGTATTGATTGATAGTTAGCCAACTTTCTACTATATTTATTGATGCCTGCTGCATTTATATAGACTGCTTTACTCAGTAAAATAGTGTAGGTTTTGGGGTAAGGAAAATTGATGTTTGGGTCTGGAAAAAAATGTAGACAATAATTCTTGAAAATATGTACTAATCCCTGTCCTAAGGAATGTCTAGGCACAAATACTGTCAGCAAGACTTGGAGATCTCCTTGCAGTTTACAAACATGTCAAACTCCCAACTATAATCTGAAATCCAATTTTCCAGTCATGGCTGACTTTTTTGGACTGATTCATTGCCCAATCATGTTTTTTTCTGTGTGTTTTTTTTCTGAAACACGATGCAAGTGTCACGTGACAAATGTGAAAACGAAATTACAGTACTTCTGTGTGTGCTCTTCATGACACTCGACCAAGCTATTGTTCACTGGCTCATTTCATTTTAGAAAACGAAATTCGTAGCATTTGGTCCTTCAGACCTGACAATATTCATTCAACATGTCCAAGAACTATTAATTGAGAATCAGTACTTAGAGCCCATGACAAAACAAAATGATATAGCTATGGTCTGAGAGAAAACTGAACAGAGAACTGCTGCATGAGGGGAGTTGTTCATTAGCATAATCGAGATCATTTAAAAACTATTGATGATTGCACTGTAAAGGGCACATGACCTTCTTTTTTTTTTTTTTTCTTTTTAAAACAAAACCTTTATTTATAGAAAAGCGGTGTGGAAACCTGCAAAGCTATTTAAATGGTACCGGTAGGCTTAATTTTCATGTTTTAATATTTACTAACCAGATTACACTGACTGATCCACTGAAAGTTTCCAACTTTTTCATGAAAATAGTTTGATCTCTCTCTCTCTCTCTCTCTCTCTCTCTCTCTCTCTCCTTTTTTTTTTTTTTTTGTCCCTGCACAAGAATATCTTTTGGCTGTGCTAATTATTCAAACTATGATAAAATGTCACAGTGCAGTAAATTTTTGACATTTCAGCTTGTTAATAAGTCAACAGGAATAGTATCTTGAATTTGTTCTTAATTTGGATTTTCATGTTATATTTTCTTTTGTCTTCATTTCCAGTCGCCGTGGACAGTTTACAATTGTTCCCATTCTTGTGGGGTCATTATCTCCGGACAAAGAGGCAAAGTATGGCCAGATTCTCAGCCCATACCTTCGTGATCCTGGCAATTTGTTTGTGATATCCTCTGATTTCTGTCATTGGGGTAAATATGCATCATTTTCCTTGGTCTGCCAACACTGCAGGGACTCTAAAACTGAGGAATATTGTTTTGTATTTATGTAACGTTGTGCAGGCTAGCTAATTTTTTCTCCTTCATTATTATTGCTATTATTGAAAGTTTCATCATAGTAAGAATATTAGAACCATTTTATAATCAATGAGTGATGGCAAACATTTCCATACTGATATATATATATATGTTTGTTTTTTGATAGAAGCCTTTGCTTTACTTGTGTTGTAATGTAGGGAACAAGAGTCTGTTGATGACAGATTGTGTTTAAAGGCTATGTGTTCTACAAGTGATTATGGGTCATCAATACAGAATTATCGCAACTGGAAATGTATTCAAAGGCAAAAAATAAATAAATAAATTATTAAAAAATTGTGCTCCCTGTGTTAAAACTTTGCCTGAATTTTTTTTTTTTTTTAACTATTACATTTCAGGTAAACGTTTCAGTTACACTTACTATGATAAATCAAATGGCAAGATTTGGCAGTCTATTGAAGCCCTTGACAAAATGGTAAATTTCGCTTTGCTTCTCTTTTTTGCATATATTGTGAAGCAGGTGTAATATTTCATTTCAGTTGTAAATTTTAAATAGAATAAGCTGAAATTTGCTTTTGCTGTGACTTGGTATATATACTAACAATAAATTATACATGTACATGTTTTTAGGACAGAGCCCTCATGTTAACTGGTATAAAGAGCAATAGAGGAGATGTAGGATTAGAATTAGACTTTCTTTTTAGGATTGATCAATGTAGTAATAGACATTGTCAAATTATTGAGATGTGAGTGATTTCATGTATAAATACTGCACATTACCAGCAGAACTTAGATGGTTCAAAAAATTTTCTGCAATTTCAGATTTAATGTTTTGTGAAGGCAGACATGTTGTTATAGTTCTGTTTTTTTTTTTTTTTTAATTAGGCTGTATAGTATGGCATTTTATTCTTTATTGCAGGGGATGAACATAATTGAACAAATGGATCCATCAGCCTTTACAAAATACCTGCAAAACTTTCAGAACACTATATGTGGCCGACATCCAATTGGGGTGCTTCTCAATGTAAGTTTAGTCATGATGATCTTGTCTCAACAAAATACATGGGAGAGTGGAAAGATGGTCTGTGCTTTGACTTGTCAGCATTTACATTTGTTGTGAGCTTTTATTATTGGGTTGCTTTTGTTTTTTTTGTTTTTTTTTTGCTACAGTCATTACATTTTATTGTGATATAGATCTATGCATTTTCCTTATCATGTCTGTGCCCATTTTCCTTCTGCTACACTTTTCAAAGAAATCTGGAGTTTAATGAAGAATGGAGAAATCTCATTAGTTTAACTCTTTCCCTACTTGATGCTATTCACATAACTGGTCACCTCCAGACACGCCCAGTTTCATGACCCAATTGCTGACCCACATTCACTGCATAAATCAATTCCTACAGCAGCCCAAAGCAAACAAACCCTGCAAAACAGGTGTCAGATAAAAGGGGAGGAATTATTGAACATAAATATTGATAAATGTAGAGATGCTGTGTGAGAAAAGAAAAATGACAATAAAGTTGACAGAGCGATATTTTTTACATAATATTTTTCAACTTACAGTTCAAAGATCTATACCTTGATCTACTTACACTGTGTTTCATTGTCCGATGGAATTGATTGTAAATCCTCATTCCACACAAACCTAGCACTTTTGCAGGGCATAGAGGTTTATGTGAACAAATTCCTAAGGGTTCTAGCTCCAGAACGAATGAAAACAAACTTCACCTCCACCAAAAAAAAATAATCAAAAGCACTTTCACTGAACAGATTTCGCTCATTCAAACATGCTTTCAAAACTGCTACTCTTCTCTGATGACCTGGAAGTAAACCTGCTTGTTTCTATTTTAAACTTTGAAATACTGGACCAGCAAAGTATGTGTATTTACCAAGCCGAATTGTCCAGCTCAAAGTCTAGCCATGACCTCCGGCTGAAGCTGGAAAATCCGACTCAAAGTAGGGAAAGAGTTAACTCACTGAAGACTGAGCCTTTTTTGGGTTTACTGCAGTTTTCAGAGGTAATTTAAAAAAACACTTTTTATAGTCCCACATCAACTATTCTAGCACATATAACAGTACTAAAGCAGCCCTGTATGATACAGAAACTGATTATGTCACTTAGTTATTTTTTTTTTATGTTTTTTAAATGACACAAATTTTGCATTTCCTGATAATTTTTGGAAAATATGCCTGGAGTCAAATAAATCATATGAAACCAAACGAAGAAAAAAAGAAATTTGTGCATCTGGAGATGAGTAAGTCTGTATAGTGTTCTGGAATGAAAAAAAAATAGTAAATTCTCACTTTCCTTGTTCTTCAAAATCTCTAAAAGTTGCAGACATACTTCCACCAAACTCCATGCAATACAAAAGAAATGGTGGTTCTACAGTATGAGACGGTTCCCGCAGCTTTTGTGTGAACTGCATTGGGGGAGGGAAATGTAAATTCGATCCAGCAAGGGTTGCGTGTGCCGTCCCTCTTGAGATTAGGGCCGTCCCGCAACTCTTGCGGGAACCGTTCCCAATGTGTTGAGATAAATCATTTTTGTCTTCAAAAGAAAACTCCATTCACAGTTGAGAAGTCACAGTAACATACATTTGTCTCGCAACCAGTCAAAATGAGACGTATGTCGAGTTTTCACCATATGGAGTTTTCAGTATCATGTGATAGCTTATTTCATACCCTTTCTGGTAGTGAAAAAAGTTTTGAGC
>JBCAUA010057999.1:0-11409 GCA_038406235.1 Peronia verruculata
CGTGGGCAACTGATACCCAACTGTGTTATAGGCTACTCTTTATTTTGATTGAATTTACACAGTTGTTTTAATTTATTCTTTTTTTAATTACGAACTATCATTCATTTTGTCCGCCATCACATCCGTGCGGGACACATGACGCGTTCAAAACACGTTTTCTTTGAGCAATATTCACTTTAATGAACCAAAATTTCAGCATCGAGGTACCATGCTGGCCAAAAAATTGAAGTCGCAGGACTATACATTTAAAAAAAAAAAAATCTCCCATGAAGGCCGTGGGGTACACAGCTAGTATTTCATGATCTCACTCATAAGTGCCGAGTGTTCTGAAGAAAATGTACACATTTAAGAATTAATCAGACGTAAAATACCGATGAAATAAAATTAACTAACAATAATTAAATTAATAAATTAATGTAAGCAAAATAAATTAAAATGTTATAAAAACACCGAAAAAGTTTGAAGCTTAATAGATGCGGATGTGGAGAATAGGAAATTGTTTTAACAGAACTCTAGTCCTTTCTAAAGACAGGGCCAACTGGAACTATTGACAATATGCTGTCAAAATAAACCGTTACAAACCTATCTCTATGACGTCAGTTTACTTCCTACAAAAAGAAAAAAAAAAAAGATGTAAATATGTCAAGTTTGTTCTAACTCTCTTATGATTTGTAGGGTATCGCCAGGCTTTGATATGAGAAAACAATTTTCAACTGTCACGATGCATGATAAAGCAAACGTTGTGAAATAAATTAAAATCAGCAAACATACAAAGAACATGGGCTTACATTCAACATGGATGTTATCTTATTCAAATGAACATATTGCAAAGTATCACAATGAAAGAAGTCTAGTGGTGGGAACAAAGATGGTGTGAATGACATGGCAGCAAACAGGGAAAATAATCATTGTTCCAGCTCCTGTTATAACAATGATATATTAATTTACATCATGATGTAAGTGTTTGATTACGAATCAAATATGCATGTATATCCATAACAAATATTGCTAATCAAATCAAGGTAACAAACATGGCAGGAAGTTTGCACATAATAAATGTGATGAAAGAAAAATGGTGAGTAAATCCATATTATTTGTACAAACATATCAACATTCATAACAACGGACAAACAAAAAGTACAATATTCTGTCTTGGACACAATCATTCAAGTCAGTCCTGTATGATCTAGTATATTTTATAGAAAAGAAACTGTAGTCTCGTGCAACGCTCGGCTAAGGTAATGGAACGTTTCCAATGATGCATCAAGGAGAGAAATGCCTCATGGTAACTGAAAACGAGCTGAAATCAATAGTACAAATATAAGGTCCTGTCAGTAAAAACGCTGGGAAAATTCTTCCCTATGCAGGCCTCTTTGACCTTGTTGTTGTTTCATATAGCTGTACAGAAACGACCGATCTCGTTTGAGTTGTTCAGCGTAATGTCTTTCACAAAGTCAAATATATATATATATAAAAGAAAATAAACTAAAGCAAATTTTCTGATCATCGGAAAATTGAAGATGTTAACAAGATGAAGTTAATTTGTCATTTTATCATGAACTTTGTCAGCTTTTGAAAGCACCCGTTGCTTCACATTCTCTGCACAAGAGTGTTACGCTGGAGCTGAGATCTTAACCATGGGTATTTTTTAGATCCACGTATAATTTATAACACCCAAGTCATAAGCACACAGCTCAAGATATTTTCTCATTTACTAAATGTGAAGCTTCAGTATTAAACAGCTACGCCAGACATGGAGGAAATGTACAATTCTGATCACAACAAAAAGTATAAAACATTTTCCAACTTAAATATATATGTGAAAAACAAATAGAACTTCTCCATTGGTTAAACGAGACATGTTATACAGATAGTGTTTGGAATTATGCAGCAGGTGCTTCGATAAAACAAAAATCAATGAATACCTGAGCATCAGAAAAAAAAAATATTGTGAAATATGTCAAACTGTTAACTGATTTTGTACAGTGTTGGCGATCATTTTTTGCATTAAACTCTTGGCCAGAGGACTGAAAAATCAATATCACAGAATAAAACATAATATTAAAGGAAACGATATGGTAAAATTTCCAACAATAACAGAAATAAGAAAAATATTTACAGTCACACTTGTAATCGGAGGTAACTGAAGATTTGTGGGACTTTTTTTTCCACACTGTCAAAATGAGATATACAAAGCAAGCCTAATAACTTCTAAATACCAAGGAAATACAACTTTGCCAATACATTTATACCTACGAGTTCATCTTCGAAATATGAAACATATGAAGCGTTATTGATATTTCAATCACAAACTAATTATATTATATCAACAATACCCAGCCCTCTTCACATGCACAGAACCTGAGAACCCATTATAGTTTGTCATGATCTGGTCAACACAATGCCATAAGCCGAGATTAGTGGCTGTTTTATTAAGTCCCGAGAGACTTTCTCAAATTGTAAAATGGCAATGTCACACAGGGTACTTGGCATGTCATGTTGGTAAGCTTAAAGGGTAACATGATGATACTTGGAATATCAAGTTTGGGCACTTGAAAGGATAAGTCTTGATTTTTGAGTCATCAAGTGGTCGTATTTCAGTTCACTCATGGGCATACAATATTGTAGTAAATATTTACGCTTACTAGAGCTTGGTTTGTAAGTGCTATACGTTTTTTTCTAGGAATTCTAGCAATAAGTAGGCTGTTATGAGCACCCTTTTGATTTTTGCTCGGTACATTGGTCATTTCATATCTTGTCGATATTGATCTATTATACTTGGTTCTGGTCCCAGCAAAATCTGTAATATGATAGCAAGTAGTTCTAAATTTCATTTTCTTTGATTTTATCTTCAGCTATTTTTCAGCCTACAATATTTTCGTTTGGAATTGTTTTATTTATCAGCCAGTCACAAATTTGAGTTTCAACTGCTTCTCTGTCTCTAATAGATTGTCTTCCAAATTGACATGTGTGTCTGGGTTTTGTAAGGTATGTTTGCACAATCCTTTCACGCGTATAACTAATGCTCAAACCGTTACAAGAACCCGATTACTTGTTCTGGGAACCGTTCACTCGCCTTCATACACTAAATGCAGGGCAGTGTCTGTCTGCGGTGGCTCATCCGGGTAGTCGACCACCTGATCTTTGGGATCAGTATCGTATTCGTCGATGTTATTGACGACATTCAACCACTCCACAAGCCTGTGGCTGGCCTCGATATTTTCTTCATCGTCATCGAAGACATCCCCCTGATTGCTGACGTCATTAAGAGCTTCACGCTGTTGGGAATTGGCCCGGCTGTTGGGAATGTTCGAGACAGAGTTTACCCTCCGCATTTTAGAGTTAGCACCGTTACCTGTCCTGGAGGAAGTCGCGTTTTTGCGTTGAGGTTTGGAATTGGAAGTCAGTCTATCGATCCGGTCCACCGAGAGATTTCTAGACATCGAGCGATGTGTCTGTCGAGATTGGTGAGGTTTGGAAGCGCTGATGTTATTACCGCTGCCGTGCTGATTGGCTTTCCCAGACAGTTTGTTCTCGGAGTTTGAACGTCGCATTTTGCCGCGATTGACGAACTCGTCCACTGTCTCGATCTCCTCTGTGTCTCCATTCTCGCTCATGAGTTTCTTGTTGAGGGCCTTCAGTCGCGAGACATCATCCCTGTTCCTGATGCCGTTGACAGATACAGATCTGGGGCCCACGATCGGCGGCATGTCTGTATCTCTGATGTTGTTATTGATGAGATTGCTGATGCTGTTACTACTACTCGTTTTCTTGATAGGGTTCCCGAGAGGACTGTACGTGCGACTTCCACCACCACCGGCGTTACTGTTGTTGTTGGGAAAAAGAGTGTTGCTGTTGTTGTTGTTGTTGTTATTGTTGATGTTGCTGATGTTACCGTTACTGTCACTGCTGATATGGTTTTGGCCCTCGAACAAGGTCTCCAGCTTGGACTGAGATCCGCTGTTGTCCGTGGCACACCAGGAGAGGGCGCGATGACCAGCGGCCAGATATTTCACATTTCGGAGAGCAGGAGCCGCACCACCACCTCCACCACCCCCTCCACTAGAGCCCGATTCATAACCCTGACTAGAGGCCACGAGGTTTTTGAGGGAGGAGTCGCTGTGGTTCCTGGGGATGGGCATCTTTTTCTTCTTGCCCCGCTTTGTCATGCCGTGGCTGCCGCCCTCGGTAGATGAGCCATTACCTTTCTTGTTGGAAGCAGCCTTGCTGTTGATGGAGGCTGGAAGTTGGTTGTGGGATACTTTGCTCCCTGGAGATTATAGAATTAGATTGACAGGCATTAATACCTAGAAACCCATAACCGTATGACCAGCAGGATAAAGAAAACGTCTCCTTTTTATGAACATGACTTACTACTTTCAAAAATGGAAATTACATTACGTCCATCTAACGTCACAACACAATTAGTAAAAGATATACTGAAAGGGAAAATCGAGAGAAAACGAGCAAGGGGAAGACAGAGGGGAATGTGTACGCATGACATAAAAGACTAGACAAATCTACATTTGGAAGGATGCACCAGTAGAGCGGAGGATAGAGACAGATGGCGAATCATCTCAAGTCGCCTTCGAGAGGGATGACACAGGATGATAAGTGATTTTAACATAGGTCGTCCCACAAGTGAGAAAACAGGGAACACAGAAGAGTTTATAAAGGCAGATTCAGGTCTCTTTTTGATTGGTATCTTTGCATTAAAAAAAAACGTATGTGGCCTTTATCAGAATAATGATTTCCAGTATCGGCTCTAGCTTTTGTTATGTCTTATGTCTTTGCTTAGGTTTGACAGTGGGATCAGCTGTTACAGTTTACACCTAAGGAATAAATACTGCCACTAAACAATACAACAACAGCAAGGGAGAAAGCAAGAGAGAGATAGAGAGAGAGAGAGAGAGAGACAGAGAGCAAGAGAGAAATAGACTGCTTTGTTGAGGCCCTGTTCAATAAAAAGTAGAACGATCAATCAATTTTGAAAAAACAGGGTGAGATGACTGGCGTTAAGACAATCGAAAATGGGTCATTCATCTGTATGTTTGGGTAGGTAGGTTTTGTCTATTGTTTCATTTTATCTCATTTTATTTTATTTGTGCTTTTCCAACTACTGAACCCCCCCCCCCCCCCTATCTCATTGAGTTTCTATACATCTGTCTATTAGGCATAGAGGTCCAAAAAGTTGATGCCCTATGCGGTAGCATGTATTCCTTCGGTTCTTAATGTTTTTTTGTTGTTTTTTTTTAAACAGTGAATACACCATTTGATATCACTTATTGTAGATTTGAATGTTTGTGAGCAAAAGTGGCGACGGCTACATCCACTTTCATTTGTATGTTGACAAAGATATCTAAAATGATAATGTAATTCAGCAGTGAAGCAGTTTTGTATAAACTGCCAATTAAACTGAATTTACTTGCATAAAATTTTAAATCTTATTTAGGACTGTAAACATTTTTGTTATCATTAATTTCTTGAAAGAAAAGTATATGAAAGTGACTTATATCTGTTGTAGCTTTGTTCTTTTAATTTTGCATATAGTGAGTGGTCCACAAAAAAGAAACTGGGTTTATACTAACACTTATGGTACAAAAAATGTTGGCTGAACTATTCAAAAAATAATCACGTTCATGAATCACAAAAAACAATGTATGATACACCTAATTTTAGGGAATAAAGCCATATGAATTGTAGAAATAACATCTTTGAGCTTAAAAAAAAAAAAAAGCCAGGACTGTTTTTGTTTTTTTCGGGGGGGGGGGGGTGTTGGGACAAAACAACATCACGGTTTTTTAAATTTCAGAAATTTTCATTTAAGGAATGTGATTGTTGTCTGAGATTCTACAGACTTCAGCAAGGAAATAGTTGCAAAAATAATACTAGCTACGTTAAATATTTGCTTCAAAGATTACTAGATCACATGTTCTCTGGGTGTCATATTTTTTACATAAAGTTGTGAATGGTGTGAGCAAAACTGGCGACGGCTATCTACTCCACATAAAAAAAAGTGGATCGCACAACTGGAAGTAAAATGTTGTTTGGCGACCTAGATATGATTCATTGGTTGGTTAGATTTATGGAGAACTATCTAAGGCGCCCTTAAACGTTCAAATTAAGCTATCATTAATGGTTTTTATTCACCTCCAGCACAATAAACCATGTAGCGCAATGAATAGCCTTGATTCACCAAAGTATTCTCAGTGTTAAAAAATGATTACATCTAAACAGATAAACGTGTCATTTTCTTCCATCTAGAAGGATTTACTGGTTAAATTTTCTCTCTCCCAATTTATTGTGTATGAGAATGAACAATTTCTGTTAATAACAGTGTGTTATTTGTAACAATAATGTTATGTTATTTTTTGACCACGTTTGTGGACAGCTGAGATAACCACCACTACAGGAGGTTAAAAAGCTTATAAAAACCATAACCGATTTCTGTGCTCTCAGAAGCCTCTCTACATTGCACAGCAATTTTAAAAGAAGCTACATCTTCGTTACTCCTGGTCAATTTCATGACATAGGCAAAATTCTGTACGTAAAATGCTTTTCACAATTCAGGACATAGAACCAAATAGAATCAACTGGCTAGTGAGCTCATTTAGAAGACTAATGTAAGGCTAGATTGAGAATTTATTGACTGCTCATATTACATGTTTTACGTCTAGATCTTATGCGCTCTGAAATAGGCGTGGAATTGTATTCTACAGATAGGTAGCGCTTTATCTCTACAGACATAGCTTAATGCTGGTACAACATGCTGTCAATTTCCTCCTTCATTGCCTATGTTCGAATAAAGTACACTTTCAGACATAATCTTGTCAACAAAACCTTGAACTTAAGCAAAGATCTGTTAGCTTTTACTGTAGGGGGAAGTGTGTCCTAGTTCTCCTAGAGTGGCCCATAATTACACCCGCCGATGGCAAAGTTCAAGATCAAGCTCTTCAGCCTGTGTCCGACTCGAGGTCGGACCCACAGCCCTGGTTGAGGACTCTGTAGTTTGAACTACGATAAGAACACTTCTGGAAGTCCCCAGGCAATGCAAATCACGCTCAAAAAGGGGCTGATCTACATGATTTTGTAGAATGTGGTCTCCTGCTGTTAGTTCTTCGTTGACACGCCGTTAAAAAAGGATAAACAAACAAAACAAAACAAAACAAAAAAAAAACACTGTTTTATAGGCATGAAACACATAAATGATGTGTAGTCCCAGTGTCTTTTATCAGCTGATATTTTCATTTTGATGTTTTAAAAATGAAGATAATGAACTAGAGACAAGTTAATTTGCCAATTTTTCCTTTTTTTTTTTTTTTGCGGGAATCTGTTCGTAGGACGAATTGTTCGTAAACCGAAACATTAAAATGAGAGCAAATACAATTAAACCGTTTCAACCTCAGAAAAACAAGTGTGGTAATTTAACATTTAATAAAAATGAAAAAAAATACAATTTAAATTAAGTGTATGTATAACGTATTCTTAATTAGAGACAGTATTTCCTTCTTTACTTGAGTCGTAATGCGATTGTTCCTCTTACAGCTGCTGTCATTAACACTTTTTTCCCTTCTTCGATGGCATAACTGGAGCTAAAATACATGCAATACTAATGCATGAAGCAAAACCAACAACTATAACAACAACAACAACAACAAAATAACATACCACGCTGTCGGACATGTGTACTTGATAACGCGCAATGGAGTGTGTTTTCAACTGTGGGCCTGTTCGTAAACTGAATCAGTGTTCGTAAGTCAAGGTAAAGTTGTTCGCAAAGGCTGTTCATAAACCTAACCGTTCTTAACCGGAGGGCCCCTCGAGATAACCTCCATCAGGAGGGTGAAAGTCGTATATAGAACGTAAACACTCAATTCCAATCTGTAATCTGACACGAGTTTGACGTTGACTACATTTTGCGCCTCCCACATCCCTCCCCTCCCCCCCCCCTTTCTCGTATCTCCTCGCCATCTGAACTCTTTCGCATCTCAATTAATCCAGGTGTAGTTCAGTCTGTGGCTTACAACTCCTCAGACCTTGCAACAGTTAGTACACTGAATTTTTCAAGAAGAAAAAAATAATAAAAAACCGGATCATATCATTTCTGTCGACTCCCGGGATGAGACAGGCAGGTAGTTAAGTGCTCCTCTACATGACAGTTATCATAATTATCTTCTACGGCTCTTGCACCACCCACCTGAAGCAGGCAAGGACCGTTTCCCGAAAAGTAGTTTTATTCTTTGAAGACCAGATAAAAATAGATCTTACAGATAGGAAAAACAGACCAGCGATGCACTTAGGACCACGTAGTAAAGAACTGCGAAAGCTATCAGAGTCAGCAATGTCATTATGTGCATAATACTTTGTGTATGCAGTCCTTTTCCTCGAGCATTATTTTAATTGACATAGATCGAGGGCCCAAATCATATGGTTCAATGGTGAAGACCAGGGGAAAAAAAACAAAAAACAATTATCTAGATATTAAACAATACAATAACTACATACTAATAACAGTAACAACTATGTTAAAAATAATAAACGTTTGCTAAATATTCCGGAATGAAATGTTAGAATTAGTATCTATGTGAACATCCTTGCATGAGATTTAAATTATTTCGGTAAGTAAATATTAATTTATACACAAATGTGTGTTTTCATGTAGGCACATTGCTAAAAGCTTTATCAACTGTCTCCGTTATAGATGAGAGGAATGTATCGCTGGCAATGCGTGTGAATTCGTTTGTCAAAACTGGATGTCAGTACTCACACTTCGTTGTTAACTTGATTTAGTTTTGATAGTGTGATAAATGTATCAGAAATTTGTTTGTGTTGCTTACTAGTGCACAGAGAACGCATTAATCCAAGACGGCATGGAACAGCGATTATGATGGCAATGTTAAAATCAATAAACAAAATCTAACAAAGATAACGAACAAAGCGACAAAAACAAATTCAACAACAATGTCACAACAATAACCATAGAAACACACAAACAGTGAAGAGAGTCAGAGGAATCAATTAGGCGAAAAGATCAATGGCAGAAAAGAACAGGAGGAAACAGGACTGAGAGAGAAAGAGAGAGAGAGAGAGAGAGCAGGCTGATACAAGAATCAAAATAATAATGACAACAAGTTGTAGTAAATAAACATTTTTTAAGAGTAAGAATAGAATGAGCAGGACACGACTTCTGGAACTTACCTGAGGAATTGACACTGTTCAATGATGTCTTCCGTTTATCCCCCTTGGGTGTCTTGTTATTACCGCCCTTGGAGCTGTTGTTGGTTGTGATGGGAGGCAACTCGGGGGCGCTCATCCTGCGATAAGCTGCCGCACTGATAGAGAACTGACCGTACACCGAGGCTTGCTCATCGGACGATGGATTGTCATCCTCCGGGAGAGCGAAGGTCACACCGTTGCTGCTTCGCCGTCTTTGTTTGTCCTGGGTATCTGTAACGACAGAGTCCTCCGAGCTCTTCTTGCCCAGAGCCTCACGACTGTCCGCTCGGCTTTTGTTGTTTAAAAGTCTGGTATTGT
The DNA here is from genome assembly GCA_038406235.1 of Peronia verruculata. Classification (NCBI taxonomy): domain Eukaryota; kingdom Metazoa; phylum Mollusca; class Gastropoda; order Systellommatophora; family Onchidiidae; genus Peronia; species Peronia verruculata. The sequence continues at coordinate 9,535 of JBCAUA010057999.1, forward strand.
AGATATTTCGTTTGGCCGGTGTGGTGGACTGTTCTCGAATCTCCTCACTTTTGAGATTACTAGCTATGTCACGGTTATTTTTAGAGTTCAGGTAGCTCCGATTACTCAACACCGACTGAGATCGAAGGGGCGAGATTTCTCTGTTATTCTTGGAGTTGAAGTTGCTTCGGTTACTCAGAACCGATTGCGATCGTAGTGGTGAGATTTCTCTAGTATTGTTACTGTTTAAGTAGCTCCGGTTACTAAGTACGGATTGAGATCGAAGAGGAGAGATTTCTCTAGAGGCTGTACGTCCGCCTAGTCCGGAAAATGGACTTGGATTGATCAGCGATGGACTTCCGTTGAACAGGTCACGGTAGAGCGATGGCGATGGACAAAGGTCGACCGAATCAGCTGAAAGGAGATCGCTAGATGACTTGTTCGGTCTGAGAGTACCTCGACTAAGTGCCCCGCTCCGCCCAGTGAAATTTGAATAACTAGAGTTCCGACTGTATCCGCGGTTGTATTTACTGGAGTAAAAATCTAGACCGCCACCGTAACTGTCGGTTCTGGAGAACCCGATGAAGCTGTGGGGCCGAGGCGGCTCTTGATGTTGCTGTCGCGCATGGTAAGATGGTAGTGGTGCTGGTGATTGTCGCTGGTGCCGCTGATAGCCATCCGCTCCGCCACCTCTGCCCGGTGACGGACTGGCTTCTACTGGGACGCGCCGCGCCACGGCGTTCGCTTGGGGTCGTTCACGCATGCGCGATAAAGTAATCTCAGGGGTCCTGCAAAGTCCGCCGTTTCGTAATCTCAGCCAAGAGTGACAACACGCGATTACGTACACAGTCAGGGGCGCTTAGCTTGCACACGGTGGTGGTTTGCAGTTCGTTGAACGGGGGGAGGTGAGAACAGTGAGCAGGGGAACAGAAGGGGGAAAAAGGAAAAAAAATATGCCAAGTAAGTCCTGTGTAAACAAGCGTTCACATGATCCAATCAACCAACAGCAAGGAGGGGGGGGGGCGCAGTCGACTCTCTCGCCACCTGAAATTTCCGCTAGCACCCCTTTTGTTGGGGAGATCTTAGACAGACAGGACAGGAAGGTCCCCTGAGTATATGTCTGTACTTTGTACTTACGTTCAAAAGAGGTAGGAGGCGAGTAAGTCCATTCAGAGTGAGGACATTAGTTTTTTGTCTTCCTCCATTAGTCCCCCCAGCCTGTGGATGAAGTGAATTCGTTCTTGTTTTTGTAGGGCAGAAATTATTGACCGTGATTGATCGGCTTACAGTCTGTCCACGGGGGGCACACAGGACCAAGAGCACCAAGTCGGTCACTATGAGGAGTGGTAAAACAGTTGTACCGTGCACGCTATGACTGCTTCAGCAAAGGCTCTTGCACTTGCACATTCCTTTAACCCTTTCTTCTTGCTGAAAGAATGGAACTGGAAGTAGTTGTGATACTGAAAAGAGAAGAAAAGAAAGTTCATGGTAAATTACTACTGGAGGTCCTAATATAAATCTTTAAAAAAAAAAAAAAGCTTGGTACGTCACCAGTTCTACTACCAAAACCATAGACCGAAGACTATCTTTGAAACCAATCTTGAGATGACTTTCCGAGTATCATTCTGTCCTGAGAAATCAGCATCTCCGATTAAACTGTCTTATCCCTGATGATTTAGGTACATGTACATTACCTAAACTGCCTGTGTTAATATAACATGATTATTCATGTCCATTGCACGATTCAGTATTCACGTTGTCTCCTATGTTCACGAAGAGACAGACAGACAGATAAATAGATAGACAGACAGGCAGGCACACAGACAGACAGACAAGTAGATAGATAGATAGATAGATAGATAGATAGATAGATAGATAGATAGATAGATAGATAGA
>JBCAUA010058010.1:0-11408 GCA_038406235.1 Peronia verruculata
TTTACCACGGTTGTGGACAGCTGAGATAACCACCACTACAGGAGGTTGAAAAGCTTATAAAAACCATAACCATAGATCGTCGATCTTCAGCCTTGAACCTGGACCCCACTTAAACATAATTTAGAAAAATCTATTTGTTGTAGTGGTAGTGTGTAACCTTATCGCTAAGTGATATCAAAGTGTAATACTACGAAGTTAATATTTGTGGCTTTTTTTCTTTCATTCATACAGAGAAAGAGATAATTACATTTGACGGCCTTATAATTGTGGAAAGCCTTAAAATAATAATAATATAATAACAGTAATGGCAGTAATAATGATAATATAATAATAGAGAACATTTATGACGCTTGTCCGCCTATAGTAAACGCTCTGAACACTTTGCAATGTATTATCATGGCGGAAATCCCACAGGAGACACTCACTGGCGTTCTCTGCTATCTGGGAATGATACAAGACTGTAATGTTCGAAGAGACTTCAATGCCAGACCGTTCACTAAAGGGAGAAGCAAAAAGAATCAGGATATTGCTGGATATTGCAAAATTTCCCAAACCCCAGAATTGGCATTCACATTTATTCTAATCAAACTAGACGAGCATTTATAACTGGGGTAATTTTATAGTTAGGATTGGAAAGGCTCCATGTACATTGTTAAAACCTCTGGCTCTCCTTGGTTTCTTGGTGCTAGAGAGTGAAAGTTTGCCTGTTGATAATATCAAAAGTCCCACCCACAGAAACTGTACCCCTCGTTATTGCCTTTGTAATAGAGACCCAACGATTAAGATCTTGAGGCTCATTTTTATTATTATAGCAATGTGTGCCTATCTTTGAGAGAGTGTACATGTATGGCTACTGTCTTTTGGCCCACATAACAAGCATACTAAATACTAAGTCGGCACTAACAAAAAGGAGTTCAGGACTGGAAAAAAAAATGAATGAAAGAAAGAAAGAAAGAGATACATCACTCTTTGTCAAACAGAAGATCTCAGTAGTAGTTCTCTTCTTTCTCCCGTCTCTGGCGATTTTCTTTGCAATTTCCATGTCAGCTTTGTGGCCTGGAGCTCTGTGTGCAGGCTCCACCTCCAAGGCTTTTTAGAACGACACAGTTTTCTCTTCCTTCAAAGGTTCCAGTCAAGAGCCTGTCGAGTGATATGTCCTTTCAGCAATGAGTACGCGGAGTCAATGTCTCAGGTTCTATTCAGGTCTTTGCTAAACCTTAAACCTTAAACTGCAACCATACCGCCAGTTTGCTGCCGACCAGTGAAGAAATGGGAAGCGAAATGACCTGTGACGAGAAGCGCGTTTGTTCTCATACTACCATGGAGTGCCTGATGGCCGAGGGGCTGAAACTCCACGAGAGAGAAGAACTCACACTGACAGTTTACCGCGGCCAGACTTGATAAGGATGACCGAGACGCTAAAATGTCTAATAACACTAAACTAAAAGCTGGGCTAAAAACGAAGCTAAAAGCTAGACTAAAGGCTAAGCTAAAGGTTAAGCTAAAATTTAAGCTAAAAGCTTCGCTAGCTAAATTAAACCCATTTATTTCATCTCTCATTCCTCAGAAAGATCTGCATCTATGAGTGTCCGTGACCTGATAGTGGGCATGGTGCTGGCCTGGGTGGTGTATCGTGGTCACGAGTACTACACCCAGTACCAGCGACAGGTCATGGTGACCAGGGTGACCCAGAGAGACGTGACCAGCGTCCACAAACTACAGGAACACAGCAAAGTCTTCAACAAAAAGGAGATTCTACAGGTCAGACTTCCAATTACGACCGAGTACTTTCCATTAAATGTTGTTAAATATGTATTGATGTTTGTACATTTGAATGACCGTAATCAATAACTGCCTTTGGAACACGCAGATCCTCCTTGTTTAAAACAATAAATTTTAATGGTTTCACTCCTTTAGGTCATAGTTGTTACTTTACTCCTTTGGCATATAATGAGCTAGTACATCTGCATTCTCGCAAAGACGATTTCTCGCCCTGGCCCAGTCAAATGACAAGACAAATCCGAGACAGCCGTGAAAGACCATGACTATAAGACGTCAACATCAAGATCAACGCTAAGAAGTAGATTGCCCAGCCTGGACTAAAGGTCTTCATTGTCAGATAATCCTGTTTATTTTCCTGCCAAAATAAAAGCTGATAATGTCTTGCTTTTTCTTTTTAATTTATATCATAAAATAAGAAGTTTGATAGGAATATGAAATAAGGGATCTAAAACACACGTTCGATATTGATTGTACATGATATACTCGACTTGGACAGTGAAGAAGTGAATTTTGTTACAAAAGCTGTCACATTGCCATGGCGCCCAAAAGAAAAAATCCTCCCTACACTGAACAGAACTGCAGCCATCTAGCTGTTTAGTGTCCTAAGATGCGAACATTATTTACTTAGGACATTTTCAAGGCCTTTCAACTTCCTAACGTTGTTTATTGCATGTCAAGATTGATCAAATGATAGAAGAAATGTTTTGTTAAACCTGGGACAGAATTCCGTCCCATGATCAGTTCATGACACACTTACAGACTGGAGTTCTAGTTCTGATGAGAGAGATATTAGGAAACCAGTGAAGAAATTTCTCTTTTTGCCCCCTGATCTGTGTCAGATTTATTTACATTGGCCTGAAGCCGATGAAAAGTGTGGTTCACTGTCATAATCACAACCCTTTAGTTTTTAGCTTGTTGTTTTTCATTTATCCATGTATCCATAATTATATTCTTAGATACGTGAAAGCATGGAGGAAAAAACAAAACATGTGATCTCTTCGAGGAAGGTCTTGACGTACACACTTGCAGCACTTCAAATAGTTCTTGAATCGAAAAAAAATCAGCAATGGATTAAATGTGCAGTAGAGAGAGGAAAGGATTAATCTATTACAACTCTGGAACCAAATTCTGTTCATTGAAGACGATAAGTGACCATCTAAGAGACAGAGGATCGTAGTGCATCCTTTACACGTTGTTTCTACCTCTACCATCATCCTCAACACTCATCAGAGCTGACAGAAATTTGTTTTCTTTGTATCTTGAGTTATATGGATTCACAGTTTGACAAAATATAAAAATTGAATAAAATACAAATCTCTTAATTAAGAAGGAGAGAAAGGAAAATATCAGTAGTGTTGAATGTGATGATGTGAACGATGGACAGAGGATCATGACCTTCTCTCACAGTCTCTTACACATACAATGCTCTGTGTCCAAATAACTATGAAATTAAATTAACTAAGTCATAGTCCTTCAGTAAGAGGAAATAATCTATACTCTTTTAATTCACTGAGATGAAGAATAAAATCAATAGTTCAACGCGTCAAATGTTGCAAACTGAAGAAAACAGATGTATTTCATGTATTTTCAGTTCTGGTCGTGTTTTACTATGCACTTAATAATGTAAATAAACATCTCTCTGTCCCGCCCAGGTGACGCCCAATGTTTACTCCGCTGTAGGTTTTGCCCTCGCCAACTCGATCATGGTGGTTGGTGACGATGGCGTCATTATTGTTGACGTCACTGAGAGCGTTCACGCCGGCAAGGAAGTGTTGAAAGGGTTCCGGAATATCACCAACAAACCCATCAAGGCGCTGATCTACACACACAACCACGCCGACCACACTTACGGGGCTAAGGTCTGTCGTAGTTTTCATGTCTCCAAAACTAATCTGCTGTCTCTCCTATTATATGTTGTAACATTAAGCAGACCAGGGAAATAGAAAATAAAGCCTAAGGGATAATCCCTGTATAGATAGAGTACGGAAAAACAGAGTAGGAGATAGGGACGCTGGGGACTTCTACGTACCAAAACAAGAATCGATTGGGATCCACGAGTGACCAAAACAATTTTTTCTTCTAACGTTTCTCTCTCTCTCTCTCTCTCTCTCTCTCTCTCTCTCTCTCTCTCTCTCTCTCTCTCTCTCTCTCTCTCTCTCTCTCTCGCTCTCTCTCTCTCTCTCTCTCTCTCTCTCTCTCTCTCTCTCTCTCTCTCTCTCTCTCTCTCTCTCTCTTAGGAAAACCTTTTTTTTTTTTATCTAAACAAAAATCCGTTGAGATAACCCCCACTAGGAGGTTGAAAGACGTATTGTAGAATGCAACGTAATGTAATTTCTTTCCCATTCAGTTTTTTCCTGCTAGCACTGATATTCTTTGAAGACTGAACGGGCAGAATAACACATGTCACAGTTTTGGCTATTTTCTTGATTACGGTCACGGCTTTAGTCCTCAGTCTTACCTATCCCAACTAAAATAATCAGAAGGAACAGCCACAGTTATGCAAAGGAATGGTTAGAATGAAGAACTTCAACAAACAAATAGCACAAAAAAAAAAGTTTTTTATAAACAAAACGTCACATTTCTCCTATCTGTCAAAGTGGATATTACTGGTGTTGTCCTTTGGTCTTCATTTGTGTTGCCGACTTCTCCTATTAAAAGTCAGCCATAAAGGCCGTTGCTTGATTGTCTCCACACTAGTCCATTTTTTTTTTTGTATTGTACTACCTAGATACTTTTGAGCACAATACTTAGTGCATGGTACCATAACGCATAGTTAATACTTATATATCTGATTTCATGAAAACATCATTATGCTGTCATTTTTTTTTTCTTTTTATTATTTTTATTCTTACATCCAAAACTCTGGTTTCTCAACATAAGAGATAAAGAAAAAAGCTCCTGCATTTCAAGGTCTGTAAAAGCAATACAACGGTATATTACAATAATGAGTCCTTTTTCAGTTGGTGAGTTACGTCATTTTGCAAGAAATATCATGATTAAATACAGGAAAAGAATGTTTTTGTTCTTTCCAATAGAAACATGCTTTTACAAAAAGCGGAGAATTTCGTTATATATTGAAAACGTTCTTCTCCATCAAAATAGTTGTATTCCTCGACTGTGTGTTTTACAGACTTTAAATAAGAGAAACACTGGTGATTTTTCTTTTTTCTTTTTCTTCTTTACAATACCTGTTAGACGATTAAGTATCTAGGAATGAGAAAGTAATTAAGCTAAAATAATAATAAATGGTCCACATAGGCCTAATAAAATCACCCACTGTCGACTACCCAGGCTTTCATCGAAGACCCCGCCCACCTGCCAGAGATCTGGGCACATGCAGACCTGACCAGTCATCTTCAGCGCCATTTCTACACCAACGCCATCTTGTTGACGAGAGCCTCTCGACAGTTTGGTATCTACGTACCTGCGCACATCAACTCGGGCATAGGTGAGCTCTGGGGAAACAGTGAGTCAGTGCTTATAGTGAAGCCTAGCGCTTCATCATGGCGTGTTGGAAGGAAAGATCTGTCAAATTTACCGAGGCACCAAACGCAAGGATTATACCTACAGTGACCAGCAGACAAGTGTGTGTGTGGAGGGCTGGGGTGGGATGGTTGGGGGGGGGGTGTATAACAACGTTATTGTCCCGAAGGATTTAATGTTAGCTCAAAACAGAACGCTAAAAATTACCTAAATTACCTAGCTATTAAAAAGGAGAGATGCCTGTCACATCTGAGGCTACACGCATAGTGGTACCAATGCATTGATATATTATACAGTAACTCTCATTAAAGCTTTCAGTTCTACAAAATTTTCTCACTTACGTGCGTACACTCTCCCTCTTTCTTCTGGTTATCTCTCTATCTCTGTCTCTCTCTCTTTCTCTCTCCCTCCCTCTTTCTGTCCCTCTCTCCCACCCTCTCTCGTCCCTCCCTCTCTCTGTCTCTCCCGCTCTCTGTCCTCTCTCTCCTTCTTCTCTCTGTCTCTCTCCCTTTTTCTCCCTCCCTATTTCTCTTCCTCTATCCTCTATCCTTCCCTCTCTCTCTCTCTCTCTCTGTGATCTCTGCTTGTTTGTCTCTCTCCTCTCTCCTTAGTCCTCTCTCTTTTCTGTTTTTGGCACTGATGCGAATGACATCACCCACTTTTAGACATCCTTCATGACACTTGTTGACAATGACATTGCTGATTTCCTCTTTGTTGTCTGACACCGGTACCTCTCGCCACCATCCCACCCGTTATTCACATTGACCCTCTCACACACTTACCTAAGCACTCAATGTTTCTGACCTACATCCCCAGGTCCCAGGTTACGCATAGGTGTCGGTGACATGGACTTGGGCATTATCTACCCCAACAAGATCATGGTCGGTGTGGAAAGGGACCTTAAGATCGCAGGTAAGCCAGAGGGCATATTCACTTCTACCATATATATATGTATGGCGTGTTAGCTCAGTGATTTGTGCTGCAGCCTTTGGAAGCAGAGGTCGGTGGTTCGAATCGCAACGGTTGCATGTTGTATCCTTAGGAAAGATACTTAACACACAATTTTCCTCAGCCCACACATCTCTAAAACGGGTACCGGATGTATATCGGGGGAAGTACAATGGCGCTGCACTGCGGTGAGGTGGTCTGAAATGCCCAAACAAATTTCCCCTCTTGGGGGGGTCAAGGGACGGTTCTTTTACTTTTTTACTTTACTTTCTATGATATCTAGTAAGCGAGTCACCATCTACCATTACATGTAATACATTACTGAGAAAAGCAAAGGATTGAGATCTTCAGCATCATATTTCTATACTCTGCTATACTTTCAGCTTAGGGAGAGATGAGGGGCGGACATGGTAATGTCCTCTGCTTGGCATTGAAAGTGTCACCGGTTCTAATCCTATCAGGAGAATGGGAACATTCAGAAATAATTATTTGCTTTCTTCATCAGAAACATGAAGGTCTGCTTTCTTCTTGGGTATTAAAGCCCGGCATCTAGCCTTCTTAGATAAAGGCTGAACTATTTTGGAAGTCCTTTATGCATATTGTGCAGTGGAAGAATCCTTTCTTTAGTAACTAAAACCATAGATGAAAAGTAGGCAGAATTTCCAAAAAGTTAAAGATTTCTACCCAGAAACATTATTATCATTAAACTGGACATGCACTTCAAGTTGAGATAATTCTACATTCTCGGGCGTGAAAGGCTGCAAACAAACTACATGACACAATAACAACAATAACAACAACAACAAATGTCTGCTTATATAGAATCTTATTACAGCTCATAACGAAAGTCTACGTGTATGTTTGAAATGATTATGTCTGGTCTTTAGACAAATCACTACCTGGTTATAATTACCACAAAAAAGACAGTAAAATCATAACTGTTTTCATGATTTCGGCTGCAGATGAGTTATTAGACATTCACTGCTCTATCTAAAGCTCCAGGCTGTGCTCAGCCACAGGCCACAAACTTATAGAATTTTCATGAGGAATTCAGATGGCCATGCTGTTATCCTACCTCTGCTCCTGAAGCTCATGAAAATTTTACACAAAACCATTAGGTGAAGAAAGAAAACAGTCAGCTCTACAGGATGCTGAGTTAAAGGGAGAAGTTTGGCGTCAACTAAGAACATCAAAAAACGTGTAGATCTATGTCAAAACTTCCCAGAGAGAGAGAGAGAGAGGAGGAGGGGGAGGGGGAGGGGGGGGTCAAGATGACGGATGGTACATAATAACAGCGGCAATTAAACATCTTATAAAAGAGAGAAAGATGGGGAAAGAGAGAGAGAGAGAGAGAGACACAGAGGGAGAAAGAGGAGTGGTAAACGGAAATAAGCAGGGTTTTTCGGGCTCGAAGAATTTAAAACTAATTGTTTCCCTTTATAGAATCCTCGCACACATTAATTTGTCAGAGAAAGTTGAGAGAGGTGAAAATGGACTAAAAGTCATCAATTCCTGGCCTCTCTACCTGGTATATCTGTGCATGCTGTCCTAACATAAATCAAGGCATGTTATTCATTCAATGAGTCATTTTGACCGTCCGTCAAATTACTTCCCTTTGCCAGGTAGTAAAGGTTTAACACAAGCAAAATAAAGAAGGAACAAAATATTTGAAATATGATTTACGAAAATTTGAAAATATTCATGGTGTAATTTTTTATTTTTTTTTTACCGTGGTAGTTTGGGAACATTTTCAAATAACATGAGCTAATAATACATGTTTTTGTTTTTTGTTTTTTTTCTCCCAATGCTTATGTCGTAATAGTAGGCTTTTGCCTGTCAATGGGGAGTATAATGGTTGACTGAAAACGATGGTTCATTATTAAATTATTTTTTTTTTGTTGTTTTGTTTTGTTTTGTTTGTTTCTTTGTTTTTGCTTTGCTTTTCTTCTCTGAGAGCTTTTTTCGCCAGGTCATAGCAAGTCATCTTACCTGACATTTTTCTTCGGACAATATTTTAGATTTTGTTCTGTCAATTCGTAAAATTTTATTTTTAACCAACCTCTCCCCCCCCCTCTTTTTTTCTGTGTATGTGTGTGTGTGTGTTTATGTTCTGCCTCTCTCTCTCCTCGTCATTCTGTGTGTGTGTGTGTGTTTGTGTGTCTGTGTGTGTGTGTCTGTCTGTGTGTGTGTGTGTGTGTGTTTGTGATTGAGTGCACACTGTCGTTGTACAATTAAAACTTGAACCAGCGGTGTAGACTATCAACTCATGTCATCACCACGGCTGTTGTTGTTTATGTCTTCTATCACATCATCTCAAATTTGTGCCCTGCTACTGGACATCATTCGTCATATGACGTCTCAGATTAAATGACCTTTTTTAACCACATTTTTTCCTATATGAAATAGATTTGTTCCGACCAAGCGAAAGGTTGCAAATACCGGCCTCTATTTATAGCAGGGGGTACAAACACACCAAACTATTCACAAATTTGACTCAGTCTCGATTTGACCATGTTACGGTGTGGAGGAAATGTGTCACTAAAACTCTTCACTGTGAGCCTATTGAACCTAGATGGCCTCCAAAATAAAAGTAATATTCAGTAGTGTGAACGATTTAATGACGTAAGAAAAAGTATGGACTCACCAGTAGTCTGTCTTAGGCTGAAAGGAACAAAGAGATCTTAATCTGTTAGAACAAGACTGAAAGACATAACAAGTTTATCTGTTTTATTCAGAGAGATCTGCTCAGTTTGCTCAAGGTCTGTCATTTTCCGATCCCATTTTCCAAAACACAGTTCAAAATCAGTCATTTCTGACGAGGGCCCGGGGTATAAAAAATAGGTCCCTTGCTCCCTCCTGCAGGCGGTGAAAGGACACCATTGCTAGGATTCTCCCAGGGAATGTCATCCGCGACATTTCAGGGATGTCATTTCTTCTCTCTCCTTGCTCCTGTCTTCTGTCCCGCTTTCTTTCCTCTTTTCTTCTCGATGTGTAAACGTATCTTACCGTATTTGGCAAATTGCCGAGTCCGTGCTGTACCGCAAAACAAGCAAACAAACGAATCAGTCATGACCTGAAAAGACATGATGTCAGTTTCAAACACTCGGATTTATTGCCCTCCTCTGTTCCCTCCCCTTTCTCTCCTCTCATCCTCCCTCCCCACCACCCTACCCCCTCCCCCAACCCCAGGAAAAAGCCGTTTATCGCGGGCCGTGTATCCAAACCTCGATGTCAGTCTAACCCTACCCCAACAACTGACACACTGACATATCGAAGCAACCTTATCTTCATGTTTGTATGTCATTTGTCAGTTCGCCAAGCAATCATTCAGTCTGGCACTCCTACTTGGCATAAATTACGTCTACCCCAGCAGGACTGACAACACTACCAATAAATTAAATTAATTACAAATGAATCCTTCTAGGCTTGCCTAGCGGTGTACATCAGATTATTTAGTGCAGCATTTAATCTGACATGAATTTTTCTAACCTGCAATATTAAAGACCTTTGTCTGATAGCAACAATATGAACATTTTCTGACATATTGTGATGTATTATCCACAATGGAGTTAGCATAAATCTCTGTACTGCATCAAATAGATAGAAGATTCTCAGACGGGTGAAACAGTGAAAGGGCGGATTATGAAGATTAGTGTCGCCAAAATATGAGTCAGAACCCGGGGCGGTCGTTGAGGGATGTAATAAAAACATTATATTTTGACAAGAGAGTTTGAAAGTCAGGACATAATTAAAAAGTAATTTATTATGAAGATTACGAACCAAATTATATTTTGCTTAGTGCTTGGTTTTTGTAACCCAGCACCTTCGTCTATATCATATTTCATAAACTGACGAAGGATTGGCCGATTACAAGGAGAAATAAGCATGGGGTTAAAATGGAGTTAGATGACTCCAGGCTCCAGGCTTGGGATTGTAATAACTGTGGAGGTAATTAAAACGGGTTTTTTTCCCTGACAGATTGCCCCAAACCCAAGAAAGAAGGTCTGACGGATATTTGTATTTATTAAACGTAAGCTTTCTATGATCTCAGTAATCTCACAAAAGCTTGTCGGTGTCAAGTTCAGGATAAAACTGACTAAGTTTAAAGTCAGCATCGTGAACCCAATGACCGAGTGTGTTTTATTGCCTGGAAAGGTAGAAAGAATGACATCTTGGACACGGAATGAGACAAAATGAACTTATTTTTATCCATATTGGTTTTCTGCGCTACGGAAAATCATAAGACGTGTTTTTAGTCGACATCAAGAACAAAGACATAGATTTTTCCATTCCTGTCATAAGTTTCAAAGAAGTTCATAATAGTTTTTATAAACGTATATTATTTCAAAGTACGTCAGGCCACGTATGGGTCTTGACTCAGGCGTCCGTATACCAGGCCAGACACCCGCGGTAGGCATTGGACTGTTTACATCACCAGATTTAAAACACCCCTTAAAAAATCAGTAACAAGATACCAGATTGTTAACCTTAACAAAATTTTATTTAGACAAATCATAACTTGGCAAAAATGAGACACAAATTAATTTAAACATCAATGACATGAAAACATTCATAGCATTTAATTATGAGAAAGATAGCAGACATTTATTACAATAGCCAAATTAAGGAAAGGCCGCCAAATCTGTGAGCACCATGCACGCTGAGTTCAACAAGAGTCACACAATCTGAGTTTCGATTACCGAAGTTTCGTCGTCTCAGGATGAAAGTGTCCAAACTATGTTATAAAGTTGTTGCTGTTAAAACAGTTTAATTATAAGGCCACGATTTACTGCCAGCCGGAAATGAATCCGGTTACCTGCCCCATTAGCTGGGACGCCTAGGTCTTGACAGAGACTAATGACTGTATGAAATACGTGGCTTTGCAGACTATTCCCCTGTTTATGCAAGACTCTTAAGACTCGGAGGACAAGAGAGAAAGAACAAAGGCTCCAAGCTCAAGTAGTATTTTTCCTAATCCGTTCAACAGCGCATGTTGTGACAGGGCATGTCTCTCCCGCACTGGCCTTTACAGCCATGAACAGAAATGCTCCCCTCGGTCTTGTGGGTACATTATCCATGGTCAGCTATGACCGAAGGAAGCCATCCGTCCATCTATCCATCCATCCATCCATCCATCCATCCATCTATCCATCCATCCATCCACCCATCCATCCATCCATCCATCCACCCATCCA
>JBCAUA010058021.1:0-11408 GCA_038406235.1 Peronia verruculata
CTCTCTCTCTCTCTCTCTCTCTCTCTCTCTCTCTCTCTCTCTCTCTCTCTCTCTCTCTCTCTCTCCCTGCGTGTGTTTCGGTAGAATGTCAGAACAGAGCGATGGATGCTGTGGATAAGCAGTCGTTGATCCGGCCGTCTAGCTGGGCTGGACTGGTCTTTTTATTGATCAGCTTCCACTCAATGACATTAGAACTTAGAACTTTGAGCTTTGGGCGCCTCCTGGCATGGACTAGAAATTTAGCACACAGTCATCTCAAGGCAGGTAGGCAAGAAGGAGAAATTTGAAAGACAAATCTAGAAACATGACATTCGGTGAAAAGAAGGAAAAGCCATCTTTAAATAAAATGCGTTATTGTAAACTATGCATTTTCTATACATCTGAATGAAAGTTTCCCAGTAAAGCTCTGTGAAGTATATTGTTGTGTAAAAGTCGCGATATCTCAAATACTTTAGAAAGCGGGGTGAAGGGAATGGAGACGAAGAGAGTTTCGTGTTATTGAGGAAATCAACATTTTTTACTTCGAAATTTCAAAGACTGATAAGTGCTAGAATCTTGTAATAGACACAGGTTTAGTGTTTCGAAATAGCAGTAATCTATTATTCATGATAAGGCAGATATTACCGAAGAAGCATTGTGAGGATGACCTTATGATATTTGCCTTCTAGACAGCGAATGTATCTCTTTTATATAAAAGGAGCATTATGTGTGAGTTTATGGAGAAGGTTGGAAGAGGAGATGATGGAGTGGAGAAGACAATGAGTTATTCGATCAGTAGGAATTTTGAAATATTCCTTAGAGTGACTTTGGTTCAGTTTGTACAAGAGACACATTATCTGACAGCTATTTTGCAAGGGAGAAACGAGAGAGTGATCATTCTATCTGCAAAAATACCAGAGCTTCCGGTCACAGTATTTTGTATTGGAGCAGGAGTCTGAAAATTAGAGAAAAAAAATGTGAATAAAGAAATATCATAGAAGCTTGTTCTGGCATGTTCTGTTGTCAAGGATTCCCACGTTTTACATTTTGAGGCGAGTATGAGATCGTTGACACTGTGTAAGGGATGTGTTTGTTCTCCAACCCCTGTCCAATTGTTTATATTTAACGTTCAGAGTAGCATATCACTCCACAAAGACATAAATTGACACCATTGACACCAGATGTTAAGCGGTTGAGGAAAGGCCTGTGTCTCTCAGCAACACCTGTTGTTTGCTCATTATCGTGAGACACCGTTTTTATATGTCGATGTCCTGTGTCAGACCCCATCCTCTTTCTGACCATAGCGTGATTTTTTCTTTTCCTTTCATTCCTTCCGTTTTTTCACGGTGATAATTTGGTCATCATTCTCTCTCGTTTTTTGGTGTTTTTTTTTTCATTTTTCTAATCATTTGGGCACGAATCACACGTAATGCCTCTCTCGGGTGATCTTTTTCCCCATCTCTGCAGCCTAGCGGCTTGATGATCTCATTAAAAGTCAAATAAGTCCTCCTACCCGCAGTCTTCCAGTCTCTCCACTTTTCCCTATTAACTGGGTCCCCACTCGAAAGTCACAGTGATCGAAATCCGGTATCGATTTTTTTTAGATACTACCACCTTCGCAGTGTTTGAATTTTTTTTTTTTTTTCATACTTTGTCCAACACCTGTCTTTATAATAGTCACAGCTATTATAGCTATTTCGAACTGCTAGCATCATTATTCCAGCTTGAAGTATCAGTGGGCCAATCTGATGGAGTAACAAATCATTATAATGTTTGCTTTATGATATATGAAAGTCATGCTTTACAAATATGGTATTTCATAACGATAGTGGGATTTTTTTTTTTTAACTTGACAAGAAGCAGGTCTGGCATAAGGGTGCTGGTGATTCAGGTCGTTGCTCGTGAGAACGGGTATAAACAGTGTCGTGAACACATGTAAAGGCAATACGTTGCGGTTCAGGTGATAAACTAAAAGAAAAACAAATGACTAGCTTGGAATCCAAAAGTTCCATGTATATATAGTAGGAAAGAAATATGTGACAGTAGCAGATGGATGACACCCTGAAAAGGTGGGGATAACATTGGAAGAATGGTCTGACCGTGAATATACGATGTGAACCACCTGCAACAGCTACTTTACAACATCCTGAGTCCGACCTTTTTGGGCATGGATTAAGTTCCACAAGAAAGCTTGCTGGTTATTTGTAATGGTTGTTCACACGAGATACGCTTTTTGTCGTAAGCCAACTTGATCCGAAAAGCATCAGCAGAAACGTTTGCAGGTCTGTCAGGGTCTGTATTGCAATGTCTGCTTATGATTCAGAAATGAGTTTTAACTCTAAGGGCACTGTAAGCTAAGTACTTTCTCTTACTGAAGTAAGATATAGATAAGATAAACTTTATTTGTCCTCAAAAGAAAATTCCGTGTACAGTTTATGAGATACAATATAGATGTAAGATACATTTACACTTAGGTGTAGAGCCAAATATCACGAATACCATCAGGCAGGCTCAAGGAGCATAGGCCTCAAGGAGCATAGAACTCAAGGAGTATAGAACTCAAGGAGCATAGAACTCAAGGAGCATAGAACTCAAGGAGTTTAGGACTAGGACAATGAGCATAGGATTCGAGGAGCATAAGACTCAAGGAATATAGGAGTTAAGAAGTTTATGACTAGGACAATGAGCATACGACTCAAGGAGCATAGAGCTCAAGGAGTTTAGGACTAGGACTATGAGCATAGGACTCAAGGAGCATAGAACTCAAGGAGAATAGGAGTCAAGGAGCATAGAACTCGAGAAGCATGGGAATCAAGGAGCATAGAACTCAAGGAGCATAGAACTCAAGGAGCATGGACTCAAGGAGTTTAGGACTAGGACAATGAGCATAGGACTCAAGGAGCATGGACTCAAGGAGCATGGACTCAAGAATAGGAGTCAAGGAGCATAGTACTCGAGGAGCATGGGAGTCAAGGAGCATAGAACAAGGTGTTAAGGACTAGGACAATGAGCATAGGACTCAAGGAGCATGGACTCAAGGAGCATAGACTCAAGGAGGATAGAACTCAAGGAGCATAGGACTCGAGCATAAGACTCAAGAAGCATAGGACTCAAGGAGAATAGGAGTCAAAGAGTATAGAACTCGAGGAGCATAGGACTCAAGGAGCTCAAGAAACAATTTTTTTTTTTTTTTTGCGAGGTATTCCAGCGGAAGGAATAGAGGACGAATCTTTGACCAAATCGGCGTCTTCACACGCCTGGAGTTAAAAATAGCAGAATTCTGTAGCCATTGATGAGAAGGGAAACAATGGTTTCCGTACCATTCCGCACGGATAGGAAGAAAGATTTATGGAAAGAGAGCTCATGTATGACATCTTGCAAAAGATGTAAATTTAAGTTTAAAGGAAGATTGCTATGATTGGAAGTCAACAGTAAGGAACACTTAGATTTCACATTTAGAAAACTCAAGTAATAGACACCCAGCCTTTTCCTGTTCTCATTTACATCTTATCGGGATTTCCATCATTACCATCAATTCGATATGGTCTTGTCTCTCCCAGGCTGAAATTGATGGGGTCTCCTTGTAGATCAATAAATCTATTAGCCCAAAGTGTCTCGTCCAGAACGTCGATTTCTTAAGGACAAAAACGGAAAGGGCGAAATAAAAAAAGAACGAAAGAAGCGGATTTGTTAGCTTGTTTTGTTGCTTATTTATCGCCTACCATAGAATGATATTGTGTCACCGATAACGGACGCCCATTAACGTCACAATCTGTTACAAAAGTAGAGAGTAATTTTTGTTAAACAGTTGCTTTTTGTGAATGATCAGGTAGAAAAATGCCACAGATGTCTAGCAAGAGAGGAAAAGAGCGACTGTATGATGTTGTGTTAAGAACTGTGATGGACATGGGAGAACAGCTATTATTGTTGAAAAAAAGCGTCTTTGACATCGTCATTATTGTTAGTAAACCAAAGAATATAATTCTTTTTAATTTGTCTTCTTTTTGTTTTTTACCTGTGTCTTTTCCTTTTTCTTGTTGGTATTAAATTATCAGTTTCATCCTCTTTTTTTTCCACGTCTTCTATTTTTTCTTTCTGTCTTTCCTTCCTTCCGTCCTTCTTTCCTTCCCTTACTTTTTCTTGTTCTGGTTGGTTCTTATTTTCTTATCCTTTTTCTCCATCTTTAAATCCTTCCGTCCTTCCTTCCTGACCTTATCTTCTCCTTTTTTCTTCTTCAAATCCGACAATAATTTCATCAAATCCTGAGCATGTTAAGCTCTGGTTTATCCGTTCAAAAAAAAAAAAAAGAATAAAGTCCGCCGCTCAAAGCATAACAAACTTTATCACGCCTCTGTTCAAAATCTGATGTCATCAGGACACCCCATCGAGTCTGTAAAGCTTAATGAGGTATCGATGTGACCTATTACTTCTCTTTGCCAGGCACGAGAGGAGGCTTTGTGCAAGCAGTGCAGAGAAAAGAAAAAACATAAACACACACACTTTACTTCTTGTCATTTGAAAGATTGATCACCAAAATAATCTATAAAATTATAATAAGAACAAAATAACACATCTTTATGCCATAATTTCATGTATGTTTCAAGCAAAGGGCACAAGAAGTCATTTTTTGTTCTTCTTTAGTACATTTTGCGAGCTCAGTTCTTTGTTGTCCTATCTCCATCTTGGGCGATTTGGAGATATATATATGTCATGTGAAAAAGGGATAGTGAATTTATCACATACTGTAGTCATGTCACCTATCACTTGCCCAAACAGATTTGAAAATCATTTTGTCCTACCTCGTTTGTTCAAAAACAATTGCTGAACACAGCTCATTAATTTTCTCAAAATGTGAAATATGGAGATAGTGTAACAGAGAACTGAGCTCACAATTTGTTCAACACCCCGTATGTCCAGCAAAGGGAAGTAATAGGTCTGGTCATAATTATCTCCCATTGCACAAAGTTCCACTGGGATTTGAGGCAAAGATTGTATTTATTTATTTATTTATTTTTGCAAGTTAGATCATTGGCATTAAAGATAAAATGCCTTTAAGAATACCCTTCATGTAGTGGCAAGGTATGGAATTCGAACACTTTATTGTGAAAATTGAGCCTGAAAACTGACATTGTGTTACCCCATGTTACGTGAAGTTAGCACTGAGAGCAATTTAGTCCACAAGGTTCGACCGTCCATTCTCCCTGTAAATGCCACTTTATGTGATGATGAGAGGGCCGAGCTGGGTTCACGTTATCGGTATGCTGATTAGTGTTTTCTCTTTGCTATTCCCCAGAGTTTCGAGCAGGCCGATGGCAAAGTGGCTGGCGAGTCCTTCAGTGACAGTGAGGACGAGGATGAATTTGGTTATACAAAGAGTGAGTATATCTAGCCAGTGCTGGGCGACGATAAGTCATTAATAAAGGAGAATAGAAACAGTGAATACAATTGTCTCATAGGGCCTGCTATTTTTGTGTCCATCCATTCTTTCCTCTTTCCAGTCACCCATGTATCAGTCCATCCATTTCATCTACCCACTTATACCCTCATTATCCATCCATTGATCACCCTCCCATCCATCCATACATCCATGCATCCATCCATCATTCGTCATCTATCCATGCATTGATTATCTATTCATTCATTCATCCATCAGTCCATCTATCCGTTTATCTACCCACGCATCCATCCATCTGCCCCCCCCCCATCTAGCCACACATTGATCCACCCATTCGTAGATCAATCCATATACTCTTATTAGTGTCCCCCACAATTTCTCTTCCTCGCGTCCTGCCTCCTTCTGTCCATCCTGCAGGGATTACTTCTGTAGTTTTGCCAGTCTGTGGATTGAAACCACCGAACTTTCCTTTACACCCTCGAACAATCTATTGCACAATAGGGGCTGTTTTTCGCCATCCCCGTTATTTCACATAACAAATTTAAACATGCAGTGTAACGAAGGAAAAAAAATCACATTTTTTTTTTTTCTTGTCTTTTGATAGATTTTACACACACGAAAAAGAAATATTACAAAATTATAAAACTTACGATAGGAAGAAAGTATTTTCCTTAACATACAATAATTTTCTTTTTTAAAATAATTGTTCATAATGTGTGTTAAAACACACCCTTGTTCACCACCCTTGGTGTCTGGCAAATCAAAGGAAAGGGGTAAAGCTAGTCAAAAACTGTCCATCAGTGCAAATTGTAACTTTCTGCTAGAAATGTACACACGTTTCTAAACGTGCTGTCCGTGGCCAGGTCATGAACCAGAGCAATAAGTTCAGTTGGTTAACATGGGATCCATTCATCCTCATTTGGTGCCCTGCTGTCTGTCCCTTTCAGAGCGCATCCAGAGAAAATACAATGACCTTCCAGGAGTGGTGCAATTGGTCGATCTGAACAGGGGCAGCGCCGGGATGGGGCTGGGGCTCGCTGGGAACAAGGACCGTAGCAAGATGAGCGTCTTCGTGGCCGGTATACAACCCGACAGCCCTGCGGCCAGAGATGGGAGAATTCGAGTCGGAGACGAGCTGCTTGAGGTACTAAGCAGACAGTTTTTATTTATCTTCTTGACCCCCCCCCCCCTTTTTTTTTCTCTCTTTCTTACCCACATGAGGTGTCTCTTTCCTCTCATCTCTCTCTCTCTCTCTCTCTCTCTCTGTTCAAGTCTTCTACTCTCTCTCTCTCTCTCTCTCTCTTTCTTTCTCTTCCTTTATCTTTTCTTTGTTCCCCTACTTCTTTTTTTTTTTTGGGGGGGGGGGGGGGGCGGGGTGTGACTCCTCCAGCTTCATTTCTGAATCCTTCCGATTTCTGTTGGTGGACTTGTTTTTCTAAATTTGCCTATCTGGCTTTTTTAAACTTATTTCTCTCCTGGTTCTCTAGCTGTCTGTCTGTGTGTGTGTCTGTTTCTATAAGTGTCTCTCTACTTTATCCCACCTTTTTTCTATCTGGCAACTGTTTCTTTTCCACTGTCTTTTTCTGATAAGGACAATGGAAAAGCACGACAACACAGTCCGGAAGTCACAAACCTTCTGTCTCTCCCCCCCCCCTCTCTCTCTCTCTTTCTCTCTCTCTCTCTCTCTCCCTCTCTCTCTCTCTCTCTCTCTCTCTCACTGTCTGGGTTTCTGTCTCTCTTTTTCTTCTCACTTCCTCTCTTTCTCTGTCTTTCTCCCTCCCTGTCTCTTTCTGTCTCTCTCTCTTTCTCTCTCTCTTTCTCCTCTGTCTCTTTCTCTGTCTCCCTCTTCCTCTCTCTCTTCCTTTTTGTCTCACTCGTTCTCTCTCTTTTGCTCCCTCCCTCTCTTTCTCCCTGTCTGTCTCTTTTTCTCTATTTCTCTCTCTTTTTTTCTGTCTCTCTCTCTCTCTTTCAGTTCCTCACCCCATTAGGGTACAACCAGTACTAGATCAATCACTGCCATTGTTCCCCCCCCCCCCCACAAGCCTTTCCTTTGATGTCTGCACCGCCTCAATCTTGACTTTGATGTCTGGTGTTCCTCTCACCCACAGGTGAACGGCATCAACCTGCACGGCCTTAGTCACCTGAACGCGTCAGCTGTCATCAAAGGGGTGACAACACCCGTGGTCAAGCTAGTCACTCACAGGTAAGATCATAGGTCTACAGGCACCTCTCGAGCCATTAAGTCAGTCAGTGACTCAGACAGGTAAAATCCAGGGCCCAGCGAGTAGACAAGAGTAGATCTTAATGAACAGGAGTAAACATGGTGAAAACAAGAGTGACCAAGTTATTCTAGATTTTGTTTTATTATTTCTTGGGGCGAGGGGAAGAAGTTTGGAACTTTAGTAGACTGTTTGTCGGGCTTGAGTGTTAAAAGTGTAAATAAGGGACTCAGATTCTGTTGTCAATGATTATTTTTTTTTTCTCTAGATATTTGTCCTGTTGATATTAAAGTTTACCCCCCTCCTCCCTTCAAAAAAAAAAATTGAAACAAAAACTGTAGCAAGTTGTGGAAACAAGAACTATTGTAATAAATTTTGTGGTCAATTAGTTTTCCAGTTTGTTTGTACCCAGAGATAATTCATACCCATGGTGAGTAGTAGTTATTTTGCAATCACTGTTGATTCCTCAAAGTGGGGGCTGTTTTTGCACGTTTATTACCTCCCTTTGTCCGACAAATCAAGGCATGCTGAACAAGGGTAGTATAGAAAGAAAATGTCTTTTTTATGCTCCTTTCTTCAAGTGCATATCATTGAAAATTCCGAGACTTCATGATGTAAGGAAATTTTTTTGTTCTTATTCATTTTTTTAAATTTTCATTTTTTTATTTTTTTATTTTTTTTGTAATTGATTTTTCAGATCACAAGAAAAAAACAGTTATTTTTCGTTGTCTTTGTAATTTACACTCTTGTGCAACACCCCCTGTGTCTGGCAAAGGGAAATAATAAGACTGGTCAAACCCAACCCCTGTTGATAAAAGTACTGATTTGCATCAAAATTCCTTCGGTGAATACAATTATTTCAAATTGAAAGCTATGGATATGGACCGCTGTCAAATGGTGAATGGATATAGAACAATGGTCAGACAGTACAAGACCATACAGTTCAGCATGGCATGATTTTGTTTTACATCATAAGTCTGATATTTCTCACATACTGTATGACATTTCCAAAGGTGTGGATGTGCACAGCTATTTCATCATATTAGCTGTCTGACGTGAGGCTTAGATAAAATCTTAGATAGGTGGTAAGAAATTTCATCTTTCTCACGAACATAGAGAAAACATTTACTTTCAATCATCCATCATTATGTTGATACTTTGTTGACTATGATTTTTTTATCTGAAGGGTTATTTATTTATTTATTTTTCTTTTTTTTTTTTTTTTTTGGTCTGTTTTGTTTTTGTTATTTTATGTTAGAAATTAGATCATAGTATTCTCCACAAATAGTGTCTTTCACAACTTGGTGTCAAGGGCTTTTATAGATATACAAAGATAAAATTGAACCAATATAGTGATATTTTTCTTCTCCATTTTACCATTTACACAGAACCCCCATGAGATTTGCCAGAACCATAGCAAAATAAAAAAAGAAATGATAAAATTGGACCAATATAACGATTTTTGGCTTCCCTTTTATAGATTTGCTCAAAACCAGACATACTCTGCCAGAAAAAGCAACAATAAAAACCCTTTCATTCATTTCTTTTTGTTGCACAGAGAAAAGAAAATGTTCTCCCCAACCTGTAAATAATCTGTTTTCAATGTTTCTTTGTTTGGTCTTTTGCCCATAAGGAGAGATGATTCACTGGATCACATGGCAGTCAAACCTTTGAGATACGGCGGCTCCAGCCAATTTGACGTAAGTACCCATTCATCCCCATCATGTGACCCTTTGTTGCGCAGTATCCTCTGTCTGGGTTCTCCAGAACTGACACAGTTGTGTCTTCATTGTTTGCTGCCATCTTCTTCATCATACTCTGTCCTTCAGCCACGATATCTCATTCTCCTTTACTGTCTTTATTCTTCCCATCAGACCTCCATTTTTCTTTCTTTTGTTCTGTCTTTCTTTCTTCCTTTTTTCAATTTTTTTTAAATCTTCTTTCCTTCTGTCTTGTGTTGTTGTTTTGTTTTTTTTTTCTTCATTTCTCATTTATTCATTCTTTCTTCCTTTTCTTCTTTGATGTTTTCTCCTTTTTTTTTTTTTTTTGTTCCTCTTTTCTTTCATTTTTTTTTTCTCTCCCTCTCTAATCTATCCTCGGACAAGCATTGTGGATTTAAAGTTGTTCGGCCTGTCTACACGTATATTGTTTTATATAGAATGACCTTTACCAGCAGAACTAAGTTTTATATAGGAAAATCGATTTTACTTTCTTCCTATAAGAGGGTCACTAACCTTTCTCTTGTTTATCACGTTGTTGTTGTGTGTGACGATGCGCTATAGTTATCATGACGTCAGTTCTATTGATATTGTTATCGTCTAAAGAGCTTGTTTGTTGAGTTATGTTTTCCCTTGGGCTTCATGTAATAAGCCTTGCATTATGGAGCGTTAGAGACGGGATATAAGGAAAATCGTATAAAGCCAATCATCTTTGTTGTTCTTTCTAAAGGGCGTCAGAAATTTTGCGAGATTTGTCTCGATGACAAAAAGCATGTGACTTGTAGAAAACAAGTTGCCTTATGATGTCAGTGGTTATACTGTATGGATTTAATCCGATGCCATCCATAGCATGATTCTGGACGATATTGGGAGGCGCAGTTAAATGATGGAAAAGGGTGTCAGCACAGGCCAGCCATTAGCATAATAATCCTTCGAGAGGAGTGTTGCAGGAAAAGAAAGTGGCAGTAATTTGTGTACTATTAAAGAGATTTCGGAATTAACTTGGCGATAGTTAGAAAGGTCGATTTTGGGGGATATTTGAGAGAATTCATCAAATAGTTAGGGGTAAATTCGTTTCTGGCACTCCTTGACACAGACTTCTGCCGCTGTCGAGCAATTTAAGCGGTCTTCTGAAGGAAAGAAACAAGAAAATATTATCCAAAAAAAAAAAAAAAACGCTGGCCATTTACCCAGTCCTGTCGTCAGAGTACGAATGTGAGATATAACAGTCCAGAAGGTCATTTAGCCATGAAACATGTCAGTGGCATATATTTGCTTGCATATCAGGGTCTTTCTACAATGTTAATTTGTGTCCAGAAATGGCAGTCAGGCCAAATAACAGCATAAACCCACTATTTTCTTCCAATACTTTACGTTAGCGAAGTATTTACACAAAGTATAGTAAACGAATGTTTGGAGAGATTGGTCCCTAAATAGACGCACATAGGGTTAAATAAAGAGAGAGAGAGAGAGAGATGGAGGGAATATTCTGTTTAAAAAAAGTCCGATAGCATTAGAGAGAGAAAATTCTTAGAGAAAATGTCCGATAGAATGGAAAATTCTTCAAGAAGATGTTCGATAGAGGTAGAGAGAAAATCCATAAAGAAAATGTTCGATAACGGTAGAGAGAAAATTCTGAAAGAAAACGTTCAATCCTATTCTCTCTGTAGAACGGTGCCAATGTCCGGCCAGGAGGAATAACGTATGTTCACATGGCCGGCGCGTGCTTGAGGAAGTGACTCACGATCAATGTCCGAGCAGCTGGTCTGTGTATGGCACAACTCAATCTCTGCTCCTGGTTCTCCGCCCTCCCTTCTCCCCCTCCCCCCTTTCTTTCGTGTCCTCTCTTATACCTCTCTCCCTTCACAAGGGTCTCCCCTTCACTCCCGCTTCTCCTCCTAAGCTCTTGTCTAAGGGTTGTCTAATAATCTTTCTTGAAATTGAAAGGCTTTTGTGTCCTCATCTCCCAGCTTTCAGTAGTCTACCTCTCTTTCTCCCTATCTCTCTATCTGTCTGTCAGTCCATCTATCTATCTATCTATCTATCTATCTATCTATCTATCTATCTATCTATCTATCTATCTGTCTGTCTGTCTGT
>JBCAUA010058032.1:0-41982 GCA_038406235.1 Peronia verruculata
ATGAAAAAAAAATTAATTAAAAAAAAAAAAAATCACTGGCTGTATTATACTTAGTTGTAGGCCTACATATGCATGTCTAGGTGTGCCTGATATTACTGATACATATAACAATGGCTCATTGATAGACATGTAAATCTTAAAATTCTTAGACATGTAAAATACGATCGACTGTTTGCTAAGCCACTTTCTATGTGCTGCTTTTAGTCTTTCTTTTTGTTTTATTCACAACATGACATTGGGAAGTCGATACAACATAAAAGAGAAGAGACAGAGGTGGTGGAAAGGGGGGGGGGTGCCACTATAGAAATCTTAACGCTCCACAGTGGACATGAAAATAGATCTATTAATTATTAACTTTCAATCAGATTTTCGACCAGGTAAACCTGAAGTCACACAGACATATTTTTACTGAGAAATGTAAGCATTTCTCCTGTGCCTTTCTCCTCCTTCATCATTTGAGCATGCTGCAAATTTAACCATGAAGATAATAAAATTGTGACAGATTGTATGATTCGATCAAGTACAGTATCGATGGACCAACAGAAGCACAGCGACGAAGGCGCACATCACACTACAAACAAATCAAAAGCAATTTCAGAGTGAATATTATTGCACGAGACATTGCGACTCCCACCGGGTTAGATTAACTATACTTTGATCATACTTGTAAATTTTTCTCTCTCTCTAATCTCTATGAGTGAATAACGGATAAACCAGCATTGTGAAATGAGAGACTTTTTATAATGACAATAGTCCAACTTATGACTTCATTTCTATAGCACTAAATACAATACAAAGACAACATTTAGAATGTTGATCTGATGTAAGACGTATTAACATTTAATCTAATATGTCGGCTTCACTATCGATCCTCTTTTTCTTTCATGTTATTCACTCATGTAATCTTATTTGTTTGAAGAACCAATGACCCGTTCCCTATGTTGAAGCTTGGCAACTTATGGAGTTGACCGGTCGGCTAAAATTAATTTCTATTTAAAAAAAGGGGGTGGATGGGTGGAGGTGCAAACTAACAGAGATATAAGAAAGAACAACTGGCTGAATTAAAAGCTTTGCCAGCATCTTATTTATAAAAATAAATTTCGACCCAGAAAAAAAAGTACAGTACAAATTTGCCCTCGCTGCAGAGGGCTGGGGATTATGACGTCACTATGTTTACAATCGGATAGACCAGCACATGACCCACGAGCCGGGAAACCAGAGACAAAGCCTCTTTATTGCCCCAACAAACTGTTTAACATAGTGTTTTCATAGGTGCAGAGTGATCGGGAAGAAAAGGGCAGATCGAAAAGGAGAGGAAAATGTCGCTTTTTCGTAATGCTGTTTGGTTTTTGAAAGGCCTGAAAGAGTACACGAAGTGAGTGCTAGAACTCGGACTGCATTGTAACCATTTCGTAACGAGTTAACAGCTGGCTGCTGAGCTATTTAGATCTAGATCTATTCATTCGCAGTTGGACTTTTTCTATTTTTTTGCAAGAATGCATGTGTTATAGAGCTAAAGCCAATGTCAGGTATCTCCAATCACAGCAGTTGATGCCAACGATGCTCAAGTTGTTGTATTTGCACATTAGTTTAAAGGCAGATCTGAAGCATTCCACACATAACGATGTTGAGGAAATCTGATTCTGACGATTTACAAGGTTCACAGTGGTAAACATATTATTATATTTTGACTTACTGGTATTATTTTGTCTTACTGGTTTTGGGAAAAAGCAGTTTTGGTCATTCATCAGGGAGAACAATAGCCTAGAACAACCCTGCTGGCTTAACCTGCAGGGACCCTCCACGAGTGCAAGTCCACCCTAATGCTAACATGTATGAGATCCTTGACCTTCGCGTCCACCCTAACACTATCGAGGGTCCCACCCAGCAGGTTAAACCATCGGGGTTGTTCTAGGCTATTGTTATTTAGTGTGCGGGCCGTACGGTATTTGTCCCATTCATTACCCTGCAAGTATTGATGTTATGCATCGTAAAACAAAAAGAGACAAGACAGAGAACTGCAGCAAAAAGACTCTTTTGACATGCAACAGCTCAATTTCCATATGCTCTAGGCCATAGGGCCACATTCATGAAGTTATCGTAACTTCCAATGACTTGGTGTAACTATTGCACCAAGGTGTATCTCACAACACAGTGTACAAGAAGAGCGCAGAGACTTCAAGTAAACCTATTCAGAGTCTAGCTTGACCCTCCTATTACTGACTTATGCATTCCTTTACGCCCCTTAGGCATTGGAAGACAAATGGTGATTGTTCAGGCATTGGAATGTGCTTTGCAGATGATCTTTTCAATGTCAGCATGTCCTCTGACTGAGACTGAAGGCACACATTTGAGATTTTTGATGACCTCCGATTATTAAAATGAGACTTGACCATCAGGGGGGGGATATATATTTTCATCACCGATCTCACTATATATCGCACGTCTAATTTCCTTTGACTAGAGACAGAGCAACCCCCCCCCCCCAAGCTTTAAGTCTGCATCATACTGCGGTATTTGGTGCAAAACATGTTTCAAGATGCAGTGGACTTGAAGAGCTGACTAGTAAGTAAAACTATTCAACTTGAGTGACGTTTATCTATTTGAACCGTTTTCTCATGTCACTATGTAACATTGCCGGCATACAGTAGGAAATTTCAGTAGGGATAGCACTGCAAATGTCATGTAGATCAAGGACTAGGGAGTCATTCTGTCTGATTATAAAACATGTATGATCTAGACAGCAGTTGACACAATTAACAGTTACCCAGCAAATGGTACTACAATTATCCCCCCCCCCCCCCTCCTTTAATCTTCATCATTCATTGCCTCTTAGTCAGTACTGCATGAACTTGAACAGTAAAAAATGTGAGAATTCTAAATTCATTATGAATGATAATGGCACTTTCACTTTTTAGTGATCGATGGGTTTCATCATAGTTAAGAAAGTGACCCATGTGCAACTGAGACTGAGGTTCTGTTTTCTAAATTTAACGCATGCAATACTCATAATTTTAAGCTTAATAAAACTAATAGCTATGGTTTTTAATTTATTTACTCAAATAATAATATATAATTAATTCATCGATTCTTGATATTGGTTTCACCTAAGACTTACTTTCTGTGATAAATACAACATCTGTAAATTCACTAAGACGAAATTGAAGTTTGATCACTTTTGTATCCACAGTTAGCTCTTTATGTCTCCTGTGCTGTGAGGGCACTTTTCTACATGCACCTTAAGTGATGAAGAAGCTAAGACTATCAGAGGCTACCCAGGAAATGGGAAGAATTCAGCTGCTACATGGCTTCCCAATTTCATATGGGTGTCAATTTTATCTCCCTCATCAAACAGACTATTTCCATTACAGATGTGTTCATAGCCTATTGTAACTGCCTGGACCAAACCACTTCACATAGGGATGTATTTACGTTCATCTTGTAGAATGTTAGCACAAACTTCAAGCTTGTTAGCACAAACTTCAAGCTATCATGCCTTTGACCATATGGACTTGGGTTATTCTTATTAAATCAAACCAGCTAATGTTGACGGGCAACAGTAACTACAAAGAAATATACACATGTGGTCTAATGATGACATAGAGTGAGAGCCTGTATTCTCAATAGCATGATTGCTGGTCAATGTGAAACTTGCTGAGTAGGCCAGGTGGTCAGAGTTGTCTGCTGTATCATTCAATATGGTATAAAAACACATGTATGTATTTGATACTCTCCTCCCGTATCATCGTTTCTTTTGCTGTTAGTTCTAGTTTCAGACCACTTGAGTGGGCCATATGGCCTTTTATTTGTGTTCTTCTATCTTTCCATTACCTATTTCGAGGATTCGGGTCTATCTGTGGACTTTCTCACACTCTTATTCCTAGAAAAAAGAATCATTGACTTTTGAAAGATCTTGTACTTAGATGCAGCTATACCTATCATGTGAGATTTTGACAAAACTGGGTCTGATAAAATGTAATTTTTGTCAAAAGCTAAAAATATCACATCGATGAAACAGGCAAAGCATGGAAAGGCCAGATATTATAAACATGTAATGCGTACTTTGAAGATTGTTTCATGTGTTGTATGTGCTCTCCAGCTGGAGGGTTAAGACCAAAACTCTAGGTATGAGCTGCACAGACAGTGATTGCATGAGCGAGACACAAACCAGTGTGAAGAAATGCAACACCATGAAGTACAACTAATTCCTGCAAGCACTTGTATTTTCTCCTGATGAGGAAATGGACTTGAACATGGAGCTGCAAAAGAGGACACAGGCACTGGAGACAACATGTGGCTAAATAGGATACAGTGAAAACTGATATATTGCAGAATTTGTGGCTGTGTCATCTATACTACTTCTTTATTATGAAATTCTTTTTTTATTTGTTTTTTTTCCAGGGGCGGTTTCCAGTCTGCAAGTAAAAACTTTAACCCAGGAGATTTGGATGGAGTCAACATCAGCAACAGGAGCTACATGGTCACAGGTGCCAACAGTGGACTTGGGAAAGTGGCAGCACTAACTTTAGCTAAGAAAGGTGACTTCTAGTGTTTAGCTATCATACTGAACAGTTTCCTGAGATTATGACAGAATTTTTTTTTTATTTTATGATGCTGCACCAGTGTTCCTTGAGACTGCACTGGGAGTGCCCTTTTTTGAGGAATATAGAGCATTTGTTAGTACATGTGATAGATGTGTGTTAATTTTGTTCTACTATTTCATCAACAATGACAAAATTTTTTCAATTGAGCAGAAATTTAATTTGAATCTTATGCTATATAACTTGCTTCTAGGAAGTTGAATAGACATGATAGAAGCTCTCAGACCATATTGTGTACCAGTACTGTTGAAGTAAATTTTGTCAATGGAATCCGAGATTGAGCATTTCATTGGTACCCCTAATTTGCAATCTTTTGCTAAGGATCAGTCTCCCTTACTCCTTCCACTGCTAATCCCCACCTGCACTCAGTCTTGCCCCCATCTGCATATCAGCAGGCACCAATAGGCAGTCAGAAGAGTCCAATGGTATTAATTGTTTTTAACTATTATATCAACAACAAAATGTATGTCTAACTGTGGCCTTCCTTCACCAATGATCAGTGTGTGGTGTCTATTTAAAGAATCTATGCCCAGATACAACAGGGTGATTAGTGGTTGAACATCAAATTAGAAAGGAAGATGGGGTGGTTGGTTGTAGGTTAACCGTGGACAAGCTATGTATCTTTTCCAGCACATGAGAGACCAATTTTTGGACTTAATTTGTGCTGTTGGTAGCAGTGAAGTGGTTAAGCAATACCTGAAAATGTTGACTTTTTTTTAGATGGAATCAATAGTTTACCTCGGGATTTCAAATTGAGAAATTCAATGGCACATTTAAGCAGTGAATAAAAGAGTAGAACGTTTCTTGTCTAAACATCGATGACATAGCTTGTCTCAGTCTCACAGCTAATTTAATCTGGCTACTACAGATTGTGAGCAGATCATTATTGAAAACAATTATCTTATATTGACACTTCCTTTCATTCACTTTAGGTGGTATTGTGCATATGGTATGTCGCAACAAAGAGAGAGGAGAAGCAGCTCTGAAAGAACTCAAGGAACAATCTGGCAATGAGGTTATAATCTGTATTTGTCTCTTTTTGTTTCCTCATATTTTGTTAATTACAGCATGTTATAAACATTACATGTATCCTCAGTTTGAATGGGGCTCTCATTTTTTTTTTTTCTACCATAAATTGTCAGAGTGAGGTGTAAAATCTGGTTCTCATACATGGAAAAATAGTTTGTCCTTTCCTGTTTTTTTTTAATGGAGCAGAGTCCGTACAATTTTAGATTACATTTGAATGATGAAGCAAGGAAATACATGTAGAAATACTGGGAAAATTGTACAACAGTGGTATGTTTTTAAATTTAACAATGTAGTTATTGTGCATTAATGAGATTATGCTTGAGACAAATTTTAGATGTATTGTGCTACATGACTTGTTATGATATAGTGGAGAAAGAAAGGAGATACAGTTATACAAATTTTGATGTGTCTTGAAATTCATTGTAGAGTTTCATTTTATCTTCAGAACATCCATCTTCATCTTGTGGACTTATCAAGACCAAAAGAGATCAAAATGTTTGCAGACACATTCAAGAACAGTGGGCAACCTCTTCATGTGTTAGTGAGTGAAATTCCATGTTGGGTGGCAGTTATGTCACATAGGTTCACACTCTGACACACGATACCCACAAAAAAAAAAAAAAATGTGAAAATCTCCTGTGAGGAAGAAAAACAGAAATATAAATTTTTTATGAAAAGTGTCACACATGATTATATAATCAAGTACCATGGGACAAAACTGTTTATCACACTCTTATGAGAATGGAATACCCTATCTTATCTGAGCAGTCTTATACTTACACACAATGCAAGAGGACAATTAGCAGAGTAGCAGAGCCCTTTTGTTATGGAAATTAGTATGGTGGTTGTAAAGTAGAGATAATTGTGAAGATCAGTTGTCACCTTGACCGAAAATTCAGTTGTAGAAGTGAGTGAAGAATTTTGTGAAAGATTTCAAGTCCAACGGAGCCAAATGTCAAGGTTCATCATTCTTTATCATTATCAAAGATTAATCAATCAGTAGGCGGAGTAATGTGCCTAAAGATAGCTAAACATGTGTATTTGTGAGGAGAATTTCAAGTACAGTCAGCTTGGACCAGGCACATAGAAACCCCAGTAAAAATATTTGTTTTCAAAACATTTATCATTGTTTTTTTGTTTTGCTCCCTTGCAGGCAAATAATATTGTAGTAGCAGAACAATCACCATATAATTTCTTGAAAATTAAATTGCTTTCAACTCACAGATCAACAATGCTGGTGCCTTGATTACTGGAGACAAGCGACAAATGACGGAGGATGGTCTTGAGATGACTTTTGCCACAAATTCACTCGGTGTTCACATGTTGACACTGGGCCTTTTGCCAGTTCTAGAGCAAGCTGAGGATCCCAGGGTGGTGAGTTTTGCTTGTTTGAACCAGACCTCCAGCATTATTAAATATTCTCCAGTAGAAGCCACCTTTCATTTGAACTCTCAAGTTACTGAGTCAAATTGCGAAAAAAGAGCCTGAAACTGGTGTGCGTTATAAACACCAGCACTGTGAGGAAGATCAGGTGCCACTCGAACAGATGTATAAGTGGTCAATGAATTGGTCATTGGAAGAAAATCCTGAGATATTTTATTCTCTGACATTACAGTGTATATTTTGGACGTTTCATACACTTCCCAGCAATCTACTAAAGCTGTCTGGGAAAGGCTGGGTGGAAGGCACTAGAGCAGGTGGTGGACAAAAATAAATCATAGGTGGAAGACATCAGGGATTAAACATGCACATCACTGAAGGACTGCCTTGTGAAAGCTAAAATATAGACACAATTGGAGCCCATGTTACACTGACTTTGATAAAGATCACACCAGACAGAGAGGAAGATCCCTCACATTATCTTTGCTATGTTTTTTTCTCTATAATCATGTCAAAGCTATGTGTATGTGAACAACTTGAGAAAGTTTTTTGTTCATATGTATGCAGTTTGGGTGAATATGAGACCAATTCTACACCATGAAAAGTTCATTGAGCTCTTTATCAAAAATGTGCTCTTTTTAAAAAAATAAACTGCTATAGAGTTTCAAGGGCAAAATTATGTCGAAAGAAAGTGGCCCAGTTTTCAAATTCCAAATTATTTTGATTGATTTATTTGATTTCTGAAGATCAAAGAACAAAGTAGTTGTTTCAGGGTACTGTAAATTCACATTTTACCAAGGAAATAAGGCAGATTCACTTAACTAAGGTGACTATTCTTGTTTTATGGCTGTAGCCTGTCAAGTGAGATATATTAACAGAAATTGATTCCACTTTTTGGATATAATGCAGTATGTGTTACTCAGCTTTGGATGACACTTTCTAGGAAAAGTTTTCTTCTGTCATACTTTTAAATTGATGTATTTCCTGACCTGATTGTGTTTTGCTCCCACTGTGGTGGCCTGTGTTTTGTATAAATTATATTCTTTAAAAAAAAAATTTTTTTTTTTTTTCATTTTTATATTCATCATCTTTGTCTTCTTAAGTTAAATTTGTAAATTTGTTTCTATTTGTACTAGGTCATTGTGACTTCTGGTGGCATGCTGGTTCAGAAACTTGACCTGGGTGATCTCCAGTTTGAAAAGATGAGCAAATTTGATGGCACAATGGCTTATGCTCAGACCAAAAGACAGGAAGTGGTGATGACAGCACAATATGCCAAATCCTATCCCAAAATCCACTTTTCCTGTCCACACCCAGGGTGGGCTGATACGCCTGGTAAAAGTTAATGAGAAATTTATTTAGGCAAGATAGTCCTCACTGTGTTTGCTGTAAGATATGATTGATTCTCAAGATTGTCTCCCACAGTTGGTCAGAGTTAAAACTATTTCCTTCAGAGTCTATAGAGTTTGGTAGATGCAGTTTGCAATGTATTGCTTAAATTATTAGTGTCTCACAAATACCATATAAAGTTACATAAACTTTTATTTATCCTCAGAAATTTGCATACTATTTTCAATTTTTGTGCAAAAATGAAAGAAATAAACAACAGATGTCGTAAACTCATATTTATTGGTTCCCATTTAGTTGTGCTTTTTTTGAGGATGATGAAAGAAAATAACCGTGGTTTTTGCAGAAACAGCAGACAGTTGCTATTGCCAATAATAAACTGTAATACCTGAAGTGGTATAGTGAGTTTTCTCATGATAAATTCATTCAGGATCCTCTGACTTCAGTTTGAACTGTTCTTGAGCATGGTGGATCTACAACATAAGAATCATTACATGTATTTCATTGGTGTATTTTTTATCTAGGTGTGGAATCCTCAATTCCTGATTTTTATCACAAAATGAAGGACCGGCTACGTAGTGTGGAGGAGGGAGCCGATACAATTGTTTGGTTGGCAGTTTCTCCGGCTGCCACAAAATTTGACAGTGGACTATTTTTTCAAGGTACAGTATATAGTTTTGTTCATTTTATTGTCTGTTGTACATGCACCCCCCCCCCCTTTATTTTTTTTGAGGTGGAATTTTGCATGAAATCTGGTTCCTAGGGAATCTTTTGGAAGGAGCTTTTTGAGAGATGAAGAACAATTAATGATGGTAATAGACAGGCAGGTGGTGTCGTAGCACTTACTCTTGTACAGAACAGTCTCTTAACACTTCATCATGCATTACCACTTCAAGAGACTTAGGAGAGACTTTCAATAAGTTCTCACCCTCTCAGAAAGCATATCAGGCCACTGCCTGTCAGGAACTCAAACCCTGATCTATCTAACAATAGCATTCTATCTATAGACAGATACCAATTTTAACCTGGGTTAAGTCATGGTAATCTTCTTTCTCATTGACATATTTTGTTTCATGTTGTAGGGTGAACATGATTTCAGTAATCATAAGTCACCAAGTTAGATTTAAGTGATGTTTCTGCCATTCTCTTTGTTGGAAGAAAGGCTATTGTGGGATTTTATTTGGATCTGTTCACAGATCGCAAGCCAGCATCCACACATTTACCTCTTGCATGGACGAAGTCATCCCCAGAAGAGGAGAAGAAACTGATGGAAAAACTAGATGAGTTTAGCAGACAGTTTGCAACTGTCTAAATTCACATAGAGTTCTCCACCTTTGCATAATTGGAAAACTTGATCTCTGATAATACATTGGTGTCAGTCAAGGAATGACAGTAAAGATGTGAAAAAGTAACACATAATTAAACTCTGTGAGAATTGTATCTGTTGTTGCCTTGTGTATCTCTACAAGACCACGATATTCCATGCAACCAGATATAACAAGTTAGATGTCAAATTTTTCATTGGTGTTAACAAATAGGGAAATTAGTGAACATTACTTTATTATTTGTTTCGTGTTGACTTATAATCTGAAATATATTTATGTTTGACATTAAGTCCTGTGAAATCATGGCGAGGCAAATCTGGTTTAATAAAAAAAAAAAGTCATCCTTAGTAAAGACCTATTTCAGTGTCTTGTATCAGACAGAGCAGCGCCAGTGTCCCAATTGATTGTGAAGCACAGATAATGAAGAATGTAACGCAGATTTTCAAGCCAGCTTGTTACTTGTTTGTTATTGTTTTGTGAGTTTAGTATGATTATTATTTTCCAAAGCCTAGAATTATTAATGAAGTGATACATATGAGTTGAGGGTTTTCAGGGCTACTTTATAACCCCTGTGTAGTAGCTTTCTGGTTATGCTGAGGATAATTGCTGAAGCCCAGAATGAACTGCAGAAGGGTTGAACAAGTTATTCTGTTGTCATAGTTACTGCCATGTCACTGGTATAAGGTGGAAGTTTTCTTCTAATTAATTCTGCCTATATATTATTGATCTGTTGCACTCAATAGTTTAAAGGACTCGGGAACCACCACACGCATTGACCTGAATTTTGGCACACACAGAGAACTGCAGGATAAAACTTACTGTTTTCTCTTGCGCAAATGTAAAACATCTATGAGGTTCAAATGTCTTTCTGAAAATGTGATAGTTGTGAAGGATAAGAGATTTTTGTCCAAATGCACTGTAAGAAAATGATGGATATGTTCAGATATTTTACTTTCAAATTTTGTGTTTGTCCCTCATCAAAAAGAAAATTGTTCAATGAATTGGAACAAAGTTGGTTATATTCTGCTGCTTAATGCCTTATGTCTTACCAATATCATAGGCTGAATATTAAATGCAGCTTAAAGTATTTCATTAGGTTACTTCTTGTAACTTTTTTCACAAGAAGATTTTTAGAGCTTTGTACTCCTAACTCACACTGACAGAAATTTTGTGAAAGGTATTAAAATGTTGGGGAAATAATACAGATTCATATTTGACAACATTTCCATTTTTTTCTGGGTTATGGCAATATGACAGTTTAGAAGTGTTATTTGTGTACATTTGATGTGACCAATACAATGAAAGCGATCTGTTTGAGTGTATTCTCTTTCAATCCTTAGTGGGATGGTAGTGCAAAGCCTGACATATATCATGCTGTAGCCATGAAATATATTGCAGCTTTCTACAGCTGAGGGATATATTTTTTCACACTTCAGTTCTGTTAGAAGCATGAGATATCATGCTATAGCTGTGAAACATATTGCTTCAATCTCCAGCTAGAAATATATTCAGTTGTGCCATGATATAGCTGTTACATTCATATTGCTTTATTCTGTAATGAGGAACATATTAAATGTCATCTGTGTATGCTGTATCTGTGAGGTACCATACAAAACTTATGAAATTTGTGCCGTTCCTGGAGAATATATTCTATTATGCTTTTGATGCGAACGTAATGACAGTTGGCAGCATTTACCAGACAGGTTTTTTTTCTGTTCAATGCATCCAGCTCAAATATGAATGGCTGAGTCAGTAATTACTACTACTAATGTGTACTGTAACTTTTTAAGCATTTTAATGCAGTATGTTGCCTGCATAATGTATACACCTGAATTTGTACCCTGCTTTTGATCATTTTGAGTCATTATACATGCAAGGAAAACACTGGGCACACGGGAAAGTGATCATTCTCCTTTATGGGGGTTGTCACTGCATTTTAGAATATATATGTATATGGATGTGATTATTTAGCAAACTAATAATGTATAGTGCTCTGGTGCTGGCAGAGTTCCTTTAGGTAGTATCTTTAGATAGTATAATTTTGTAAAGCTTTCAATGTAAATTTTAAATTGAACATGGCTTTCATGTGATTTGTATTTATTTGAATACCACATTTTTGTTAAGTGTATTCAAAGTTTTTCATTGGAATCATGACAACATTTTTTTCTTTTTTTTTTTCTGACAGAATAATGCCTTAAAGTGATTCTATCAGTCTGTCTGGATATGTGTTTGATTTCCATAGCATGGTAGTAATATAAGCCGATCTTGTAATTTGTTCAGAAATTCTGAAAAATAATCTTTCTCATCCCATTTAACATGGGATTAAAAATACTAAGTAAATAGAGATTATTGTTTGATGCTCCTTTTACTTCTTTACAACTTGAGAAAGAATATTTGAAATTTCGGAAGGGTATTATTTACTTTGGCCAAGAAAGATGTGCTTTATTGTCTCTCCTACAATTGTTGATGATTATTTGTTTTTCCTTGATGCTGTTTTTCCTTGATCGGTAACAAAATTGCTTGAATGAAATTATAAACATTTTTTCCATCATTAGTGTTTGGGAAACAGGCTTATGCATTTTTAAAAAACAAACAAAATATTATTTTGTTTCATTTATAAATTAAATGTTGGTACAAAAGAATTTCAGTTATCTGCCTAGATTTTAGAAAGTTTTTTTGTTAGAAAGAAATCAAAATCATTTGAGGAAATGGGGACAAAGGACAGAGAAACTTAGTGAAGTCCTTGGCAGCATAAGATTTTGAAACAACAGATTTCATGTTGGGAAAATGACTGTTTTCACATCACAATTTGATGGGACAGAAAATATGAAATGTGAACGCACACTGCCACCTTTCTTTGTTGTATCAGTGTTAGTGATATATTTGTATTCTTACACCAAGAATGATACATGATGTATGATGAAATAAAGCATATGACGGAGAAAAAAACAGTTATATCTATTGCAGTACTTCTAACAAATATGGATTTTTTTTTTTTTTGTTGTCCAGCTAAATCAGCAACTCTTTATCTGTTTTTCCAGCCACATTAGTAATGATTAGGTTGGTTTTGCTGGATACAGCTAGTCGAGATCTCTCCTACTATGTGTTTGTCAGAAACCATTACTTTTGTTTATCTGTGCATAAAAAGTGATTGGCTGATTGATATTTTATGAACAGCATCACTGTCAGTGATCACTTCTTATATTGTCATGTCACTTTGCTCATAAGATTTAATGTTCACATAATTATTGTTCAGATACATGTATTACATGGAAAGCTCTTTATTATGCCTGTATTCTGACTTTCTACCTCAGGTTTTTATACTTTTACCTCTACCTATATCGATTCAAACCAAGTTATAATACAAAGTAGTATTTTATAGACTTTTCCTCATTTTTTATTTACTAGATCATCTTTGGTGTAATAGTTTTTGTATCCATGTGATTGGCTCTTAATGTTAGTACTTTTTATTCTAATATATATCAGATTTTCTTACTTTTGTCTTTTTCTGCATATTTATAACATTTGAGTGTGTCTATTTTTGTCTTCTCTCATCTAAAAAAAAAAATTCCTGCAACCCTTTGTTCAACTAGATCTGTCAGTATTTTTTGATTTTCTTCTAATCTTTCCAGATGTCCGAGAGTGATTTTGTCTTAAACTCCTGAAGTTCAATATACATTTATCCAAACTGTATTAAGTTAGATAAGATCAATTAATACAATGTACCTTTTTTTTTTGTCCCTTCACATGTGATCAGACACAGTATACATGCAGCATTCATAATTTCATATAGACAAAAATGTCACAATTACTAACAGCATCTGGAAAAGGTAGACTCAAGAAAAACTGCTCCATCTTAATAATTAAAACCCATCGCTGATTGCAGAAATGATGTGCTCTGAAACAGTGCTCGATTTTTTTATTTTTTTATTTTTGTGTACTCATGCTCCTAACTCTTCTGTTACTAAATACATGTAATGTGCATGTGTAATCTTTTATACTGGCAAATACTAATTTTTTGATGACGCATTGAATTAGATCTGTCGGTATTTTCAGATTTTCTTTCTAAACTTTCCAGATGTCCGAGTGTGATTTTGTCTTAAACTCCTTAAGTTCAATATAAATTTATCCAAACTGTATTATGTTAGATAAGATCAATCTTTGTCCCTTCAGATGTGATCAGACACAGTATACATGCAGCACTGCTAATCTATGATTATAAAAAATACAAGAAATAAAATATCTATGTTCTTCTTACGAAGATATTGTGAGTGTTTTCTTACATATTTACTGCGTATGCCTACTTGTAAAGGTTTCCTCATTATTATTTTGTTATTGCACTTCTTCTGAGGAAGATAAAACTAAAGTAGGACATTTGGCGGTGTGAGAAATTTTCAAACTATCAGACAGGAAGCCAAAACTTTGCATCTGAAAAGAGAACAAAACAAGCCCAAGGGAACAATACCAACACAATCATCCGACAGTCAGACTGGACTGTCTTTATGACAAAAAGAATATAATCCGACAAAATACTCTGAATAATAATGACAAATAATAAAACAGGGATGTCAATCTGTCTACATGAAAAAGTAGGAAAAATTCCTGGCATACCCTTTCGTTACACATAAAACTAAAGTACGTTAAAGATAAACAATACCAGATTTGGAGCCAAAAGAGAAATTACTGACAGCCAAAAAGTAGGAAATCCTACTAAAGTAGGAAATTTGACATCCCTGATAAAACTATTTGCCCTCCCACAGTGCAGCCTGGCATCTTGAGATGATAGTGGTCAGACCATTTCTGATTGTGTGTTCTGTTTGGGCTATCTCTGCTTCACCGAGGGCAATTGGAGCTCAATTTTCCACAGACAGTCTTTCATTTTTTGCCCCTCTTTCGACGTTGATGATGCTGTTGCTATGTAATAATATGTAGTATTAAGAAAATGACTGGTCTGATCTACTGTAACTGTCAGGACACAGTGTGATTTTACCCTAAGACTATAAATAACTGATCTGGAATAAGGAAGTAAAAAAGACACAAAAAACAACAACAACAACGACAAAAATGATCAAAGACAATATCTCAGTGCAAAGGATTAGCATTCATTACAGGAAAAGAAAATGACATGAAACATCATAAATGTATAAGATGTATCACATTTATTTTTCTCATAGAAGTTTAGGTGAAGAAGACATGGTGGGTAGTCTTCAAAACAGAAATACAGAATACGAAGAACCAGAAATTAAATTCCAAATAACAAAATAACTTCATAATAGCAATTCAGAAAATGATCATAAAAGCGATATATTCCTAACAAAGCTAAAAACAAAACAAACAACAAAAAGTTGGAAATATCTGCAAAACAACAGAGGTCAATTATGATTTTTTGCTGTAAGTGTCAGTCATATCAAAATAAATCATGCACAATTGCAACTGAAAAGAGACAATGTGAAACATACAAGACTCAAGTGTGAAAAATGAAATGCAATAATACAGAAAAAAAAAAAAACAATGGCAAGAAAAAGAAAAGGAACAAAATCAGTTCAAAATAAAAATTTACAACAAACAAAAAAAGTTGTTCAATTGTTTCAATGATTACTGGACTCCTTTTTATAAACATGCCCATGTTTTTTGCACCATTATAAATGTACACTTTTACTTGATGATATTATGAGATTGTGCATTATGATATTAATCTTGCTCTTGCAAACTGAAGGATTTGTGTTTGGCCAGTATTCTCTGCCATTTTCAATGAGAATTTCTGCCTGACTTAATTAACAATGAATAATGAGAACATTTTCACTCACTGGTCTATGTCTCCTTACCTCTGTCAGGTTTTGCATTACACAGGGTATGACAAACTATACAGATAAAGAAACACAGCTGTATTGCAATAACACATCTTTCTCCTTCACATTATCTTGAAAGGGTTTGACTCATTCACTTTCTTCTCTTATCAGATTATTGCCAGCACTAAGCCAAGCTTGCATGAAACATTCTCATGTAGATACTCTCTTAATCCGCTTTTTTATTTTACACCTGGCACCTCCACACATTTATGGCAAAACTAATAAGCTACATGTTACAAGATCTTTCTTCATTTGACAAAACATGAAAGTAACCAGGCACAATGGGTCAAAAGAACTGAACTCTCATAAGGTCCATAGTTCCAAACCTCAACTACTACAAGGTGATATTTTATACATGTATAATGAAACATCAATGGGCCTCAGTGAATAACTATGGGATTATATGGCTGTTTCCAAAATACTAAAGACCAAAATCCTGAGCAAGGTTCCCCCTTTCTTATACAGCAAAAATGATGATATTCCCAGTGAACAGGCTCTTGTCTGTGACTTGTTTGTCTAATATTTCCCCATTTCCAAAACTATGTAGATGGTTGAGTTAAGGAAAAAACAATGAGCCACTACACATGACTAAGTCCAGTGACGTGTATATTTTCCGAAGCAAGAAAGAACCCCAAACTTCTCCACATAATAAGATGCTCGCCACCATCTGACAGATGAGAAAGCAGGCAGGTCATTTTGCT
Source organism: Peronia verruculata (assembly GCA_038406235.1). Classification (NCBI taxonomy): domain Eukaryota; kingdom Metazoa; phylum Mollusca; class Gastropoda; order Systellommatophora; family Onchidiidae; genus Peronia; species Peronia verruculata. The sequence continues at coordinate 16,233 of JBCAUA010058032.1, forward strand.
GATATGGAAAAATACATACAAAGATATCTGCTGACATTTAGCACTGTCTTTATACATCAATTGCTATATACAAAACTGTTTCCAGCATTCATATGTACACATTCAACAATAGTGAAAAATGTACTGGGGTGATCATCACAGAACAAACACCGCAGAGTTGAAACTGTCTTTCTCTAATGCTTATCTAAACACTATTAAATACACATACATATACTTACAAATGCTTATACAGAAGACTGCATTATGTAACATGTATGGTTATATTCCTCAGGGACACTGATCCTCATGAAAAGTAGAAAGATTGATGGGCTTTTATTTCATCCTAATATGCATTTGCATTCAGTTGATGAAGTATTTGTCCATTTCTTTTCTTTATTGCCTCGATAAAGAACTAATAGGTTTGGACATTTGGCCAATGTGATCACTTTGTTCAACTTGAACAAATTGAGTTCTATACTGTTGTTTGTTTCTTTTTCTACAGTAAATCATAGTTGCTGGCCAAACAGTCCATCTTAGATTTTAAGGCATTTGTACAAATTGAAGTATCTGTTCATTTGCACATACATACCTAGTTTCCTTGCTAAGTGCTGCAGTATATTGTAAATATTAAAAAGTCAGCACAGCAAGTCGCAGGCAATAGCAACAGACAAAAGTATTTTCATGCTCAAACAGGAAATGTGACACTCCTGAATTTCTGTTGCATAATTCCCATTTTATGGATATGCTATTCTATTTTTCCATCTTGGAATTAGATTGAAAATGTCTACACATACATGTGCTTCTCTCTCTCTCTCTATCTTTTTTTTTTTTTTAATTTTGCATTTGTTTGAGGATTTAATTCTTTTTTTTTTTTGTTTGTTCCTGATGTCTCTTTCATACATATGAGAGTTTAAGGATCCCATTTTGCTGGTATAATATACAAATACATATATCCATCTTGAAAAAATCTTCTCCAATTAATGACTTAGTGCGCACAGAAACAAAAGATCTGCATGTGTGCAATGTCAAACAAAATTTTGTTAAAAAATCAGTTTACTTGTTGAAGTAGCAGTTTTGCAGCAACAATGAGTTATTTGACAATGATTCAAACACAATGAACCTCACTTTCATACTGACTAATGAATCTCAACACACTGTCTGTGAAAGGAAGGGTCATATGCTGTTATGGGAAAGTATATCCAATTATTTGTCTTCATGATATCTTCACTCTCCATGCTAGAACAATACTCACATAACTACTGCTATGCTCAAACATCTTTGTAAGTTTTTAGATAATATTGTGAAACTCCTCTATGTTGGGTTTCAATATCATACTTTATACAGCTGATTAAGAACTAAGTGTTCTTGTCACAAGAAATCTGATTTAGGACATCTAATAAGTCTGGCAGTGGCAGTGGTGAATCTTTCCTGTATATTCTGAATATTCCTGTTCACATTCTGAATCTCCCCTTTCACATTCAAAATCTCCCTTGTCATATTTCAAATCTTCCTTTTCACAAACCGTCACATTCTGAATATCATTTTCACATTCTGAATCTTCCTTTTTACATTTCCATGCAGACACTTGTGCCAGCTAACAATCAAAGGGGGGGGGGGGGGGGTTATAATAACCATAGCATGATGTGTTTAAGGTACAGAACAGAATGTATTGTAATGGTCACACCATACGGTGATTGATATAAGGACACATGCAAATACTGAGAGAATACAATACATGAGTAACTTGGGCTGAACTTTTTTTCTTTTTTGCCCCCTTGAAAGTGCAAGGTTGGTTTGATTATTCTGCACCATGCCCTGGTACAAGGTAACAAGTTTAAAAAACAAGAAAAAACAAAAACGAACAGACAAAAAACAGCGGTCAATATATTATAAACAAAATACTGTGACAATTACTAGATATGAGCTCCAGTTGTTGAAAAGTTAACAAGGTATTATTCTACAGATGGCACAAATTCTGCACACCTCAAAATGTAGCAAAAGCATTTACACTGATACTCATAATCACCTGTGCCAACTCACCAAACCAATACAAGCAAACATATGACATGCAGAAGCAAGACCTTCAGCTGACAAACACTGTGAACAAAAAAATGTACTGATTCTGATTCTGAGCCTTCACTGGAAATGAAAAAAAAAAAAAAAAGACCGAAAATAAAGAAAAACAAAGCTGCTATAATTCAAACCCATATACATGCATTTTTTACTAAAGCAGTAAATTAATATAATTCTGAAACACTCATTTTCTAAGAGACTAACTCAAACAGCTCAAGAAAAACAAAATACACTTTTGAAAAAAAAAAGATGCCCAACTTTTATAATTCACCTGCAGTGGTGTCAATAAAAAACACACAGACAAAATGAATTGAGCAAACATGTATTTTCACATGTACAATTATTTTATGTCAAAAAAAAAAAAAAAATTAATTCTCCCTGGATATATCACAAAGCTTAATAATTTCTCAGAATAAGCAGACCATGAACAGTTTTAACTCTGAAAGTCACCAAAGAATTGAATGCCTGCACTGGAGATATTTCAATACAATAAATTTCAAAAACTGGCCAATATCTCTTGACTTTCTTTTTTTCTGTGACTCTTGACACCAGTGGAGAAAAAAAGAAAAAAAAAAAAGATGATCATGATAAGCATTATGGATGGACAAATAGAAAAATGTCATCCCACAAAAGCTGAACAATTACATGGAATGTGCTCTCAACATTAACAATTGCATTCTCTAACACATGGACATTAAAAAAGGCTAGAAAATGAACTCTTTATCTTCTTAAAGCTGCACCATACAGATGTAACGCATCACTCTGCACTCAGATTTTGTGTCACAAAATGACTCTGTCATGAATATAGACAGAAACACTCAATCCAGCATTTATGGCATTTCTTATACTGTAAATTTAGCCTTGGTTATTACCAAAAAAAAAAAAAAAATGTTTCAGAGTTATGAGTAATTCTGTCTAGCACGTATATCACTTCAATTCAGCACTTGCATATCTTTATAACTACAAATTCATTCAGAGTACCAAAAAACCCCCCTACCTATTCACTAATAAATACGACTAACTCTGTCCAGCTGTAAATTAATGAATTTCCATTTCAGTTCAGCGATTACATTTCCTATATTACATCTCATTCCGTAGTAAATGTAAGGAATTCTATCCAGCTACAAACAAGTTTTTACCCTAACGCTTGATAAAAAGTTGAGATTTGCTCTAAGCTATACTGACCCATGATACCAAAACAGGCAAATAAATGAAACATACAAACAAGTTTTTTGGTTCACTAATCATTGTGAACAAAGAATGTATTGATTTCCATTTGAAGACACCAGTGGAAATAAAAATGAAAAAAAAAATATTTTTTTTTGCCAGTTTAAAAAAAAATGGGACAACTAAAAACTAAAAGACATTGTCACAGGAGCAAGCTGGACACTTAGGCAGACAAAAGTGCACGCCTGAAAGGCCTGTCAGTTTACACTGCTTCCTTGCACATCCATACATAGTTTGGTGCAGGCTCATTTTCAAAAATCCTAAAGACTTACAATACTGATACTCCTACTGAGACATCAGAGCATCAGCCTTGCTATAAATGAATGTCTTTTGGCACAAAACAGACTTTGAAGAAGTGAAAAAAAAAAAAAAGAGAAATAAAAATGTCACCCGAATTTACTTTTGGCATAAAATAAACCTTGCAACTGGAAAAAAAAAACAACAACAAAATAAAACAAAAAAAAAATAAAAAAAGGAACCAAACAAAAAAAGGACAAAAGACTGCCAGTTGATCTTTGGCTAACATATATTCCAAAATATATATTTACATCCACATGCATACGTGTCACTGACAAATAAAATGTTACATTTTTTTTTTGTATGTTACTCTGTCAATGAATTTTCTCTGCATTTAGTCCAATGGATTCCAGCACTAGTGTTGTGGCTGAACAAAAAAAGAAAATAAAGACAGAAATGATAGGAAACAAAGGAAGCTTATCCACTCATTCAGGATTTCAAGAAGCATCCAACAAACCATGTACAAATATAAGCCTGTATCAAATGTATCCTTCTTTGTTTGCTCTTGCTGAAATGGAGTAATAGCTAAACTATTTATCACTGAGTAAAAGTCTACACAGTCTACTACCATCTTCCAGTACAGAGTTTCTCTCTTTCTTTGCCTCAGGTATCCACCATCTCTGAATATTTCCCTTGGCAGCATCTCATCTCTGAGCCAGTGCCTCGCAGTACTATTTCCTACTTGCTTCCTGAAAAATCAACTGCAAGGGCACTTGGTCGGTGCATTCAACTGTAGAGCAAGTAAATGTAATGGTGGTGCACTTGAGAAAAAGTCATCAGCAACTTAGTTGACAATGACATAAATAAAATTAAAAAAAAACAAAAACTGAAAGATACTGGAGAACATGACATGTCTTGAATGATTTTGTTTAAAAACAAATGTGATTTGAAACTCTGAAATCAGAGGAAATCTAAAGGGTTTACAGTATATATTCCTGTCACTTGATTCAGTCGCTGAATATCTGCATCTAAGAAACAGTTTGGTAAACTGCAGCATATACATCAAGTGAAATGCAAATGGTACTAAAAATGCTAAGTTCGGTATATATTTCGGTTTTCAACCTCCAGCGGGAAGTTATCTCAGGTGCTAAGCTGATTTTTCCCTTTCTTCTTATATTACCGCACTCTGTCATATTTATTGATTCTTGTCTGCATGTTGACTCCTCATATTATGTGGCAGTCCACTAGACAAAGACCTTTGCTTTCCAGAGAGCTTTCAATTGTACATGACAATCTCTTCAAGTAACAAACTCAAGCTCACATACCCTCACTGAAAATCTACCAACAGCTTCCATCTTGTTTTCGTTTCTTTTATTATGTATGTAGCACTTCAATCCTAAGGAGATAGGATTACCTCTACTTTAAGTGTGTGTTCAGTTTCGTGAACAAAATTTTTAAGGTAGAAATTTGGAAATTTTGCCCACATAGCAGTGCCCCTGCCTACTCTTTATCTGATTTTGAACTGCCCCTGGTTCTCTAATGTACACAACACATGAGATCTCTGAAATATATTTGCCTTTGCCTTTATTGGAGAAAGCTAAACATCGAGCGACAGGAGACAAGGACTGTTTTCAATTACCCTTTGTCCTTAATGTCGACAGCCCTAGATGATTATGGTCCAGCAGAAAAAGGAAAGTTCAGAATATTCAACAACATGAAGTTGAATTTTCTATCTATTCTTGTTCCAGAATTATTTAAGACTGAAGGTCCTCACTGAGCAGAAAGAATGACTGTTTTCAGCTGGAATATAACATTTTCTTCTCATCACTGATAACATGCATCGCTTGATGAAATTTTGAATACTAACAAAACTGAAAATTTATGAAGCCATGGTAGAGCAAAGAGGGCCCAAGATTATTTCTAAAATTTAGTGGATGAAAATTGGGTGCAATTGAGACAATGAACAATTGAAAACTCTGATAGTGAACTTCAACTTGTCCAAAATAAAATAAATAATGATTAATAAAAACAAGAAAAAAATATAAGCAAATACTGAGAGAAATGGTCCTTTGTAAAAACAGTGAAAAAAAAAAAAAAAAAAAATTTGAACGAAAAAAAACCTGTCCTGCGACAAGCCAATGCAGAACTGAAAACGTAACAAACATCACCATTTGAAAGAAAAAAAAAGTACAAGGGTAAAAAACGGCCTTGAACAGGTGCAATCATAGACTAAATTTTTTTACACAAAATTTGTGAAACTGAGGGAAAATGATTTACAAAGCCTATACATAACATAAAAAAAAATTCACTACCATTCACTCACTTAATGCCCTCAAAAAGGAAGTGTTTCACCAATCATGGACAAGTACTTTTCTATTCTGGGACATTGAAAAGAAAAAGACAACTGCAAGACAGAAATTCCATCAGTCCATAATGACATCAACCACTATAGCAAAACCCTGAATTCTGCTGTTCATAATGATCAAAGCAATGACATGATCTCTGTTAGGTTTTCACAGTGGATCGCACATATGGCTTGTCTGAAAAATTATGGAACTAAAAAAACAATGTGTATTATGTCATACTTTATCCACAAATCCTAAAAGTAATTTTTTTTATGGTGTTGAGGTATTTAATTACACTAGCAATAATTATTACTACATGATAAAATCTAATTACAAAAAAACAATTTACAATACTTCAAGCCTGTTTGCTACATAAACATTACATACACTGTAAGTCTCCTTGTGCACAATTTGTTTTTAATAATTTTCTCACTACAGCTAAAACGACTGTGGAAAGGCAGTGGTGATTTTATATTAAATTTTTTTTTTTTTGGAAAGTGTAAACAATTTTTTAGAAATGTTGCCTACATTAGTTAATACCGCAATGTGAATCTCTTTCTCATTACTGTGATTAAGTAATATCTCAGCTTGTTGAAAAAAAAAAAAAAATGGTGCAGGTAAATGTCAAAGTTGAAGAATTGGTGCAAAGCTCTTGAAGAATTAGCATGATACCTAATAAATAATTCTGCAATGTTTGCATGAAAAGCTAGAGAATGGGGCATTAAACTTTACATTCAAATATCCAGATTCATGAGTTACATCCTCCTCACATTGCCTCTCCCATACCCTCAATTACATCCTTATTTTTCTTAATTTTCATGCTACAGTATATCTGATACAGCAAAATACCCATCACTTCTGAAAAATGTTGACATTGAAAATCATAAAACATACAGGTCCTGAAATTTTAGGTCAAACTCTAGTTTAAACTTTAAATGGCTGGAGCTAATTATCAATTTTGAAAGAAAGGAAAAAAAAAAAAAAAAGCAAGAAACAACAATGAGTTTGTAGACAGTGGACTAGCTAAAATAAAAAAGTAAGATAAAAAAGGTAAAATTTAAATGAAGGACAAACGAGTACTGGAATGTATCTTTTTTTTTAATCCTGTAAAATTTTATAATGGACCTTTCTTAATTAGCTCTCCAGTTCCAGAAGAGTCTCCGTTACTTCAAAAATATGACTTCTGTTTTCTCAAAATGGCACAACAAGTGGTCCATCAATGTGCCTAAGTTTTACCAATCACTGTTTCTTGACTTTTTTTTGGTGTTTAGAAAAGAATGCCATGAAAAACTACTTTTACAGCCAGCCATAGCTGTTCAGAATGGTTTTTACAAATCGAAAGTGTATTGGAAACAAGGATAATAATCTGGAATCATGGGCTACATGCATGAGTAACATCTAAGACATGCTTGGTTTATGATTTTTTTACCACAGTATTTATTCATGCTGTATGGAAACTGCAACATCATTGTCATAACACGAAGTGTCAAAGGAAATGTTCCAAGTAAATTATATGGGTGGAAAAAGCTACACTTATGCCATGCTCCTCAAATGATACGACCCTTACTAAATATGTGTTTCACTTGACAGTATTATTTGATCATGATGGTGATGATACAATGATGTCAAGCGATCTTTTAATGTTAAAGACGCACATTTCATTACTGTAGTGAAATGATATGAAGGTAATGCTTGTAGAAAATTATATGTGTATATACGAGAGCCTTTATATTTGATGTTGTGCTCCTTAAATGATGCAACCTTTCACTATAAATGTGCTTTTATTCTTTGATAAACTTGTTGAGAACTAGAAAGAATCTTCTTCAAGGGTAAAGTGCTATATAAATATATTTCATTATTAGTATTCTTATTACTAGAGCAAGAGATAAAGCACCATAACAATCAATATGAAATAAAACTGAATCATTCTTTGCATCAGCTTCCGTTACACACATCTTTAACCTGTAAATGATGTAATACATTACAAATATAATGTCTCTATGTCATAATGAAACATTTTCGTCATTGTAATAACCCAGTAATGTCATGCCATTGCCCTGACAAAAAAAAAAAAAAAATCAACCATTTTTCTAAACACAACTGGCTCTTCTGACAGGACGTTTTCATGGATGTCACCCTGGTTTATTCTCCATATTTGTTGGAACTGGCTGTCAAACAGGACTTGAGAAATTGGATTATACTGAGCATGGGATCACTGGAGTTATTTTGGTACATGCCTACTTCAGCACAGACAAGCCACAATTAATTTTTTTTTTTTTCACCAAAATAAAGGACCTTCACATCCCTGTCAACTAACTATATTTACATGAACAATTTTACATCTGTCTCATTCCACCTGGTCATGTGACATTTGCTGCTTGCTCATATTAATGAACCAAACTGGTTGCTGATTAATATAAAATAATGACACATTCACTATCATAATGATGACACAAATGACATCATGGTGAGTCACTAAAATTACACATCAAGATTTCTCATAATAAATGCTTGCATAAAAAACAAAAGACTACATTGACACAAAATTCATCCAGACAGTTTAAATCTACAGATCAGCATTCATACCTTCACACAGACGATATCATGTACACGCATCTTGACCATCATACAATTCATCCTAAGCTGCAGAGGCTGTCAAACACTGGCTTTCATGTACAAAAAAAAGTTGTTGAATGTTTTTGTTTATGAACAGACTTTCGATTCTGTTGTCACTGAATCCTAAATGCAGAAAATGGGTTGGGATACTGTAGCTTCTCAGTGCAACACACTGCTCATGTCCCACATCTGGAAGAAAAAAAACAAAACAACAACAATAAAAGCAACAATAAATTACATCACATACACCTTAGAAATTCATTATCAACACTGCAGCGTATTTGGACAACAATCCATAACTGCCCACATTGCCTGCGTGACAGATTAAAATATGATCTATATGAAAGGCAGCGTGACAAAATGCATTATGTCCAAAAAGTGCAAACTGAGAAAAATAAGTTTTTTTTCAAAAGTCACTTTACCCTTATATATTGGACACTGTTGAGGCTACATCTAAAAGTGAGATATCAAGGGTATTTTATAAATGAAATACAAGAAAATCAAAGTGAATTATGCCAGGCTCTAGAGTTTTTCATACACTGTATCACATAGTGCATTATATTCACAATGACTCAGAATAATAATGAAAGGTATAATAATAAAGGAAAGTGAAATAACAAAATGTACTAGGGGGTTAGATAATTAGGAAATCATAACTGTTTTTTTGTTATAAAACAGATGCTTAAGTCAATCATTAATGATCCACAATAATCTGAATTTGTAGTGCATTAACTATAGAGGAATAAAGTTAATCAAAAACAAACATAGCTTCAAGCCTAAAAAATGAACTTAAACATTTTTTTAAAAAATAAATAAATATAACAAAATAAGCAAACATAGTACACACTGGTTATTGCATGCTAGTAAGCAGATGATACACAGCTTGTCATAGTTTTGTTGAATGTAAAAGATACACAGTCTGTGACAGTTATACTGAATATAAATTTTTCAGTGTGCAAGGGTTTTATTTTAAAAGTTAGTGGTCACTGACTTTAGCTGTATTTCACTTATCTGATATTTACTGATATTATCTCTGCAGACTAGTCAGCCAGCGGCAAGGTACAAAAGTGTGCCAGTTTTTTTTTGTTTTTTTAAATTTTTCTTGCAAATTGAACTGGGCTTATATATAGCTGGACAACCCATTTCCAGCTACTACTGAAAGTTTGCAGTCTCTTACCACATCCCCAAACTTGCCATAGACTAAAGCAGTAGTAGCTTTTGTGAAATGTGCAAGCAAATGTTAATACGCAAAATTGTCATGTTTGCAATTATCCATTAACACATGTATTTATCGTTATTGCATTTATCCATGAATATGTGGATTTGTGACATTTTAATTAACACATGAACTAGTTTTATTTACAGTTGTTCATTAAAACATGAATAACACACGAATATTTCAGAGCCATTGCATTCCTGACAATTATTAGGATCAATTCTGCCACAGGATAAAGATGTCAGGATCATCAATCTCTTGGTCTTTTTAGGTCTAGGTAGCAACAAAAAACTGAGCTTCATTTCTCTTAAACAATGTCAGTCATTTCTTTCTTTTCTTTCAGACAAGAATGCTAAACTTTTTGTCCTATGTGGTTTAATATGGGCAAAAATAAAACACTGGGGGCAGGCATATAAAAGGACCTGATTCACATTGCCAGATACTGTTCAAAGATACTCACCTTCATAACTCTATCCTTTCCAGTTGTGAGTAAAACTTTCCTTGGTTCGTCAAGATGCATGTGAACAATGCTGTGTTTCATGTCATGAAAGGTGGCATGAGGGGCTTTGCTGGAGGTAGAATAAAATTAATTCATCTTAGTCATTCACGTTTATTCAAAGTATCTTAATTTTGAAGATTATTTCTTTCTTCTTGGTTCCTGCATAATACACTGCATTAATACTGAATTGAAATCCTTCAAGTGTCCAACAATTTGTTATTTGAAACAGAAAAAAATTACACACATTTTCTGAGGTGATCCACACTCAGTAATGAAAATATCAAGTTGACTAAAAAGCTTGTATCAAAGAGAAATTATGAGACATTGAAATAGCACAATGAGGACACGTTAGCAGTACAAATATTTTTATGAAATGTTTGATGGGAGGCAAAGCAGGAGACGCAGCTTTCACAGGACTTACTCTTCTGGTGTAATCTGATCAAAGCAGTCATCACAGACTCGTACATCATACTCATAGCCCATCAGCGGGATGGTGGACAATTTGCTGGAGCAGGGATGGCACAGAGCTTTACCACAGCGACGGCAGTGGTGCTGCAGGATTTCACACATGTCAAGAGTTATGTCTGTAGCAATATAATCCTTAAATCCTTGATACTAAAATATTTTGGTTCACAATTTCTATGAATTACCTTTTTTTTTTCTTTTATAAAGTAATTTCTAAACTGCCTATAATTTTATGTCTGTAAACCTGAGAAAAATACCTTTATGTCCTTCCCTGACAGTTTCACGCTCAAGAGATCACACAGGATCTGATTCCATCCACTGTGAACATAGTCACCTTTCAGTTTTCACTTAAATGGATCAATACACAGTATAAAGAGGCGGCCTTTTGAAAGCCTTTTCATGCAATAAAATTCCAAGCTGATATAAATACAGTTATGCACTGGTAAGTGAATAGGTTTTTTTTCCTGTAAGTAAAAAAAAAATGTGCTTGGGTCTTGGAAACATTACAAACAATGGTCTTAGTAGAATCATTCCAAGAGAACCTTAACTGGAATACGAATTTAGACTTCCATCAGAATAATTAAAAACTGAATGAAAACATGTATATAATACAGAGCTGTACAGTGAAAGTGCTATACCTGTCTCATGCCCACTTTCTTGTCAGACCACATTTTGCGGAAGTTCCAGAAAAAGGGGGCATCACATTTTTGGCACACATCACTTTCAGCCCACTCAGGGGTCTGAGGATGGGAACAACAGATGATGAATTTACAAAATTGCTTAAGGAATCATAGTTATTTGGTGCTTCAGAAAAACCATGATTGCAACGATGCCCTATACTAGGAGGTCTTGTATATCAAAATGTAATATAATTCAAGACCATTTCACACACCTACTTTGTAATCAATTGAAATATGCCCAAAAAAGTTATATTTAACAACAGTTTGAAAATGTTACAGAAACTCAGCAGACATGATAACGCTGAGGTCTGCCTACCTCTAGTCTTTTCACCTCCATGTCCCAAATTCCCAGTACACCATCATCTGAGCCACTGAGGAGCTGGCGGGCATTCTTACCATTGGCTAGGCCTTGGACTTTCTCTCTGAGGACAAATAATAAAACCAGAATAAATGTGAGAGTTATTTTTAAAAAAAAATATTTAAAAAATTACTATTTGTTCCCATATCAATGTTGACTCATATTAAAAAAAATATTTTAAAAAAAACTCGTTTGAAAATAAAATTTCATAACTGCACATGACTTTCCAGGACCAACATTTCATGAGACCATGATCATTTAGAGACTAGCTCAAAACAGAAATATACAACCACAGCCCTCACTGTACAATGCCATCAATACAATGAACCAAGGCACTGTGAAATTAAAGAAGAATCAAGGCATGTCAATGCTCCTGAAACATGTCTTTCTATATATGTCATATATGACAAAAGAGTAAACAGATCACAGGATCCCACAAAATCAAAGAATAGATACACATCCAAATTACCACGCAATTATTACAATTTTTTTCAGCTATTCAGGCAGTTATATATTCTAAGTGCTTCTTCTAGAGACAACCAAGGAAGCATGTTTTTCACACATATGTCATATGACAAATTTAGTAGTGAGAATCAAAATGGAACATGGAACCACCTTAGATGAACGATTGCCTCATCTACACATTATTTTCATGTTTTCAACCATTCAAGTAATCACTTGTCCTAAAGGTCAGTGCATCAGGCCTACAGGGATGAGAGGTAAGATATGTCAACAATTTTTTCTTGTTCGGCAACATTCACATCAGCGTAAGGCATTCCACTGCCAGCCATACCTCTGGAAGTGTCATAATGATCTGGACAAAAACTCACTACTGCACTACATGTAATAATAATATGCACTTTTATATCCATTTCCTAGTGATGAAGAACTAGTCTTGTCCAAGCACTAAACCTGCCGGATAATCTTTGTGACGAGAATAATAACAGGCCCAGGCACTCTACCATTTTCTACAAACACATTTAGAGAGCTTGACAAAAGAGTCAACACCAAAGAAAATGAGATTTAACACGTTTTTAAAGTTTTAACAGGTTTTATATCCAACAGATTTCAGGTAAGAAGAAGACAGTGAGAGAGGCAAATGAATGAACAGAAGGAAAAAAAGTAAATGCATGTGGTACGTAACGTACTTGTGACCTTGGAGCTCAAACGCTGTTCCTTTCATTCCACCAATGTCCCACACAATGACTGACTGGTCGAAACTTCCGCTGCACAGATGTTGTCTGTCGGGGTCCCATGACAAGCACCGTATACTGCCTGCAATGATAACCAAAACAAATACCAGGCTGTTATTTCTAATGTTGAGTTAGTCACAACAGCATGACACAAAACCAATAAAAAGACATGTATGTGAAAAGATACCATCTGGCAATTTCTTTACCTCAGAGAGCAGCTTTTACCAAATGAGAACCAACAAAAATATCACAGAGTGAAATATATTTGTTAAATCTTCAATCAACAGAATGATACTGACAAAATAAGAACCCATAAAAAGGCAAGGAAACAGATCAACTTGTTACTTCAGTTCACAGGAAATTCTATGTAATCAATACCAAGACAGTTGCTTGCAGCTGACAAAATATAAACATTATGAATATAATGTACATGTACATGTTTATTGGTTGTAAATCAGTCGGCAATAGATCTCATCAAAAATTCAGTATGGCAAACCAGCCAAAAGCTTGTCTAAGGCTTGGGAAGAAAAGGTCATGTTTACTTGGGTAAAAAAAGCTAAGAAAGTTTTGAAGTCTATTTCTGCAAAAGAAGCTTTGATAACTTTGGGACATTTTAAAAGTTCATATAAAATCTGGGAATACACATCAAGAATTCAAGTATGTTTAAAAATGCTTAGCAAACACTGTAATAAGCATGGAAGTCAAAGTTAAAACTTGTGATCATATGACTAGTTTTCCCAGAGCCCCACACAAATGCTGACTATTCTGTTGATATTCCAAACACAGGTTCTTGGGGTGGAAAAGAGACCCGTAGTCACAGTGCGAAATAAAATTCAACAATTCACCATGAGACTCTCACACTATTCAAGTTTCATCTCAACAGCCCATTCCACAGGATCATAATAACAACATGGGAAATGGGAATTCATGTCAGTTACCCTGGCTAAGTCAACCACAAACTGGAAATAAACGAATTCAATCATTTTATAATAATGATAATAACTGGGAAAATGATAATATATGCATTTCCAATATTTTTGACCAGTTATGTTTATTAGTTCTCAATATCAGTTGATTGATTATAATTTTAATGTTTTGAAGAGATTTAGTGCATGATTGATGCTTTTTCTGTTTTGGAAAATATAGTGATTGATTACTAACTTGAGAAACATAATGATCAATCACTTTATGGGAGAAATCTTAGTATTAAATCTAGATCATCACTCTAAAGAGTTGCATCCAAAATTAGTCTCTCTAAAGGCGAGCATGACATATGTATTTTGATTGATGAGAAGAATTTAGCACTCTTTCGTCTTTCATTGTTCTTTTTTTCTCGTCCACTGGACTTAAAATTAACAAAAACAGAGATATTCTCACATATGCTGAGAAATCTGTTCCATCTACATGTAACTGTGTATAAAAATACATTTCTTCACCACCTTGGTCACTGCTCTACAAGCATAATGGCAAATAGAGGTACAACCCATCAAATGGCTTTTGCTATAATATTTTTTTCTTCTCATCTCAAAAGTGCTGATGATTTCTGCTACTGTCAAAGAGTTGTGACACTACAGGCACATAATACGTGTGACCTTGATAATGATACACAAGTGAGATAAGTGATACAAGTTTATCATATTCTCTGTGCTACATAATTTGACCATGAGCTATCTCTACTCATATCACTCTCTTCCATCATATCTGTGAGCAGTACAGCTGGGTCAGCGGTACAAGTAACAATAGTGCATGGCCTCTCTCATACCTACATTTTGATTTATCTGGGCTGATATTCTGGGCTGGCATTAAAACGCTATATGTGCGTGACTCAGTGCTTCACTGAACCATTCACTTGAACACTGGAAGTTTTAAACATTCGACCTATATATAAATCTAACAAATTTTGTGCTGGTGACACGAAATCTGATTATACTAGTGTCTATTTCATAACAATTCATAAAGTTTGGGTCTAGAATGAAGTTGTAGATGATATTTATAACCCAGATCTAATCAAACTTGTACTGCTGCATTTCCTAAAGCATTGTTTACTTATATCTGTCTTTTGTTAGTTTTCCTGTACAACTTTTGATTATCCAACTTTATACATGTATTACACTAACATAAACCCAGTACCCATATGGTATTATACTTTATTAATATTTTGATCAATCTTTGTGATATGTAAACATATCCCACCATGTTAGCACAATATTGCCATAATTATGCTGATGTGCCATTAAATCCCAACACAAACCAAACCAAACACATCTAAATGTGAACTATAATACTGAAGACAGTCATATATTACGCTGAGTTTCAGACCTTTCTTAGATCATTTCAGACCTCTCTTAGATCATGGAGTCACATATCTTGAAAGATATGAGGTAGTGATTTGAACGTTATCAAACCATAGTACTGTTCAGTTCTAGATGCTGACTACTTGGCGTATGATGGCAAACTTGATAAATTATGGGACTGCAGCCTGAACTATCTTAAGGAGATTGTACTAAGGGTCATAATGTGTTCACATGACAGAGTATAAATGAGACCAAAGAACTCATGATATGATATACATGTATATATATCAAACTAACAAAAGACAGATATAAATAAACATACAGTATCTGAGTCACTGTCAGCTCCATGCTTTAGGAAATGCAGTAACACAACTTTGATTAGATCTGGGTTATAAATATCATCTATAGTTTTATTCTAGACACAGACTTTATGAGTTATTGTGAAATAAACATTACAATAATAAGATTTCTTGTCACCTGGATAAAATTTGTTTGATAGGTCGAATGTTTAAAACTTCCAGTGTTTAAGTGGATGGTTCAATGAATCACTGTCATGCAGAGATATACATGTGTGTATATATATGTATATATACAGGTATATACACACAACCACATGTAGTCATTTGAAGAGTTATGTCACTATATGTTTATTGACTTAACATGTAATTCTCTTGTACTTTTCTTTGCTACATTCTTTTGATGGCTCTTAAGGAATGACATGAGACAACAGCTATATGTCAAACTCCTCAAACTTGTGGCCATAATCAAAGAAAGCAATACATTGAACTGCTCTGGGGCCTATGCTTTTTGGGGATGCGTAAAGAGAAGAGTCAACAGGAAAAAGGAAAGAACAGGAACGGCAATCTCTTTGCATGAGAAAATGGAAAGTCTTTGACCCTCTACTTTTCAACTCCATATCCTTACAGCAGAGACATGATAACTGAGGCACCTTTCTGGTAATAGATTTAAAACATCTGTGGCCAGCGAAGAATCTGATGACAGTCAAAAAAAAAAAAAAAATTCTTACCAAAATAGAAAGTCTGGTATCACTCGAAGAAAAAAATCAACATTGGGAAGAGGGAAGGAGAGGGAGGTATACAACTCAGTGCCACCAAAATATTGTACATAATATTCCAGTTTCACATTATCTATACCGTGAAAAGTACACTGTTTTGTCTAGAAATGCCTACATATGCATACATGTATATGCCTACAATGTATGAGCCCCCAGTACATGATTTTTCTCATTATGGTAATCAGGATTATGTGGCAGAGTATGTGGGAATAACTCTAGTGATTTCACTCATATCTACATACAGATGCAGACACAGTGTATCTCCCTCCAATTCCCTTCAGTCCTCCTTTGTGTTCTTTCGTGTACATGTATAATACGACACAAATGGAGAGAGTTGGATGCAGTGCCTTTACATACTTTGGATAAAAAGAAATTAGAGAAGATACTAGTACTAAAGATCATATGTTGTGCTAGTGATATGCCGCTACTGTCGTGATCATTGCATGTATTACAGTATCAAGGTGATTATCATAGTATGTAAAATGAACACTACTTGCATACTTTGTCAAACTTCAGTTTGACCATAATTTAACCATACCCTGAGTTAATGATCTGGCTCCATCAACAAGGCACTATGTACATGCAGTTCTATTGGCAAAAGTGAAATTCATAAAACGTAATCCTCGAAAATTATTTATATTTGTTTCCTCAAACACAACAATTTGCAGAGGACAGAAATGCTAGTTCTAAATACTACCATTGCATTTTAGACCTGCATTAACTCTTTCTTCGCAACTTGTTGTTTCTGATGTATGCTAAAACACCCTTTCGATAAAGGCTAACACTATGTTCCAAAGAGTTTGACTT
The DNA here is from genome assembly GCA_038406235.1 of Peronia verruculata. Classification (NCBI taxonomy): domain Eukaryota; kingdom Metazoa; phylum Mollusca; class Gastropoda; order Systellommatophora; family Onchidiidae; genus Peronia; species Peronia verruculata. The sequence goes on from JBCAUA010058032.1 coordinate 33,297, forward strand.
TTTGGTCAAAATAAGGAATAAAACTCAGTGTGATTATGCACATGTTGTCCATATCTAATTTAAATTTCTTCCCTATCATCTGTCTCATGTTTTACTGAACACTGTACATGATAACATAATTTTTCATCCTATTTGGACTGAGTCCAGATTTCATTGGCATGTTACCATGGTGAACATTGCTGTAAAACTGGGCTGTTATAAATGGCATTATATCTATAGGAGCCGTTAAACACTGACTTCATAGTCGTAAAATTTGACACAGTGCACTGTGTGCACACATTCATTCTGCATTTTATATATATGTCAAAAAAAAAAAAAAAATAAATAAGATGTGAAACATGAAAAAAAAACCCCAAAACCCAATGTAAATGAAAGTCAGCAAAGATACATTGCGCTAAAGGAAAATGAAGCTGCTGTGCCAAATAAGAACAAACACGAAAGAGAACAGAAATGACAATTTTGAATTCAAAATCCAAAAATCTCAGATCTCTTTGGCATGTTTCTATGCCAAATATTCTGACACCACAACAACATGCTAAAGATGAATGCCACATCAGGATGAATCCCAACATCTTATCAACATATTATTCAAAACCAGGTGTTGGGTGGTTCGCAATTGAAAAGTTTAACACTGACAGCATAAGAACGGAAAAACCTCCCCATAACCTGCTACAGATTTATCTTTTTTACTTTTTTTCAGCCTCTGCACTGTTTTGCTCAGCTGATACCCTGTTCACTAGCTCAGAAGAAACATTTTACTTGACTACATTACTTAAATCTCAATACATGTACTTCATTGTTTCTGTTTTATGAAAGAAAAATTAGGTAAATGAATCTGCATTTAATTTTCTTCCATTTATTTATTTGGACCAAATTAACCAGGAAAGCAAAAGCCAGAACATATGAATTTCAATAAGTATAACTGAAATTCTCTCTGTGTACAAAGTGTATGGCAAAGTTGTTTTCACAGTTCTTTCAACACAATAGAACAAATTCTTTGTTTTCATATATGTCTGGTGTTGAATCTTTAATATTTTAATTGCATTTATTAATTCCTCAAATTTCCACAAGGAAGAACATTTCCATTCTCTCAAATATCATTCTTACAGAACAGGAAAAGTCCTAAAAGTTGGGAAAATTGCTGCTATATAATCATTTACAAAATGCTTGCAGAGATGTGTTTCTATATCATCAAGTTTTGTAATGAAGACATCATCAAGTTTTGTAATAAATTAATTCCTCTCAAGAACACAATAAGCTGTATCAAACCCCATGTGAAATAAAAGTGTTCATGACTTTCATTTAGATATGAAAACCATTGGTGCATACACAGTGAGGCAGTTTGTGTAATATTCATGTTCATGAGCTTGAGCACCTGATGCTCACAGTGACAAATTTTGTGGAAAGTGAAAGCAAAGATGCCACATATCAACAGCAGGAAAGGGCAGTACTGATTACGTATATCAGGGTGTTAAGGGAAGCAGAGCCGGTTATCAAGCCTGAGCAGGGTGGGTGTAAAGTGGATTCAACTGTGCAGTGGTGCATAAGGATGGCAATAATGAGGTGTCAAAAAAAAATTGACAGAGCTTCAACTTTTAAATTTCGGTTCTTCTTTCTTTTTTTCTTTTTTTTCCCCTCAAATATCCGCCATGATAATGAATTTGGGAATGAAAGCTTTCATTTACCCGGGCCTATCATCATGCGCAGGGCTGAAAGTCCGGCAGTTGGAAATTTGGCCAAATCACTGCGGAAATGGAGGATGCGCACTGCAAAGAGATTTGGGGAGTAGTCAGATTTTTTTTTTTTTTTAAACAAGTCATTAGCGATTACACATCACATCAACTTGGAAGGATAAACAGATCAAATGCTCTTTAAAAAAACTACATATTCTTTAGTCACCCAAGAAAAATCTGAATCCTAATATTGCAGCTATTTAAATCTGTATGACTCTGAACAAAATGTTTTCTTTTCCACAAAGGGTAAAGTGTCGTTTTAGTTTTAGTTGTGAACTTGCATATTTCACTTTGCAGCTGTCATTTCCTGAATTGTACACATACTACACATATGTCAAATATCAGAAATGGCAAAGAGCAATATTGTTAGAATGAAAGATATTACCTCCCAATCCACCATACTCAAATGAAACCGTACTTTTTAAAAAATTTATCAATACTAACAAAAAAAAAAAAAAAAGAAATCAAATATCTAACCTTTAATTTCATCCACATATTATGACCACATTCCTTTTCCTCAAAGTATTAACAACTAAATACCTACTTCTTCATATTTTCCTTTTAAAAAAAAATTAGACTAATTTCACAGTTAAAGAAGACAACACTTAATTCTCACAATGACCTCAAAATTGAATTTGAAAGCAGACTAAAATCATGAACAGAAACTGACATGAGGTCTAGGATGCTAACAAAATGTGGATAAATTGTTAAATTTCATACAGTAACAAAAAAAAAAAAAAAAAAGAAAGAAAAACTTGAATCAACAACCATTCAAACATTGATCTTTTCCAAGAATGTTGTTCAGTGAGCTGCAGGAGACTTCCACTGAGATTATGTATACAGGCATATAAGACAAAAAAAAAAAAAAAACAACAACAGTTTAATGTTCGGTGGACTGAGGGCATTGCTGGAGAGGAAACTGAATCATATACTAGTGAACTCTTGAAACTGTTGTGGGTACATCCTAAATACTTGAATTTGGAGCTTTTCCACACGTTGTTTTGTTTATGTGAATTTGCATATTCTACTTTGTACATTATATATGGCCCGTGCTGGAATATTTCCACATCCCACCCATAGACAACAATTTATCAGAAATGGTATCGGTAGAAAGCAAAAATTAGAATGCTAGAAAAAAGAAGATTACCTTTCCTGTTCTACATTAAGAATGGGCCAGGACACATAACTGGACGGAAGCTGTATTTTAGGGTTCATTTATCAATACCAAAACAAATACATGTACATGTACTCTTGATCAAGACAGTGGGGGGAAAAAAAAATGTATGGCCTACTTCTTGTAATGCCCAACTTTTGTATTACCTTCCAGGTGGCATTAGAATGATCCCTTATAAATCCCCCCCCACCCCCCAACCTCCCTCTCATTTGCTAGTCTCACAGAGCTGCCTTTGAGAAGGTCAACAAAATTAAAGGCAGACAAGTAAGTGGAATGAACTTGTCTGTACTAATAATCTTTATTTCATCTGCTGAGGACAACAGGGGTGAGAAGATAGCTATCTGCTGAGTCTTTGGTCACGACACCCATATGATGACAGTTGAGATTGAAAGACGCATATAGAATGTAACATATGATGACCATCCAGATGACCATCGGTCATGGCACTCATATGATGACCACCCAGATGACCATCGGTCATAGATTGACATGATGCAATGATTCTTCCCCCCCCCCCTTCCACTGTGACGACTAAAGCCTGGCAAACCTCAAATATTCCTGTGCAAATAACTGGAACCAATATTACAATGTTATAGAATCAGTTGCAAAACAAAATTTTTAAAAAATATTTTAAATGGAGAAAAAAGACAGGTTTGTTTGCTCAAAGAGAAGAAACACATTGCAAGAAACTGGAAATTCTGAAGTGAAATGGTAGAATGGTGACTAAAAACAGAAGATGATATTCTGGAAAGAAGATTGATAACAAGCTGGCTACATAGAGAGATAGATACAGTTTTGATTATAGACCCATCACAGTCAAACAGTGAAGATTTCCTTATATCTCAGGGTTGAAAGAACTTAGATACTTTCTGTGGCACCTGGCTTTCACCAGGGAACATATTTTTTCATGTGGCCTAAGCAAAAACAGTATGTTATTTACTTAAACAAAACGACTATGTCACTAGATAATGTTGGTCACATATAAAGCACCACAAAACCTATTCTCCATGTTCAATGAACTTAAAGGAAAATTTTACTGACATTTTCAGTACCCATGTGGCGAACATAAGAACATTTTCATAGATCACTGGTAGTAGTCTCCTGAAACTTTCAGGAAACAAATTAAAAAATTACTCCAAATTATTTTTTTTAAACAAATCTGCCTCTCATTTAAAAGATGAGTACTGCAGGGTGAGAAAAGAGTGATATTTTTCTGCTGCCGAGATACTGCAAGAATAATTCTATCCCAAGATGCTCATGGGACTCTAGAGCTAATGGGTCTGGCATGATTTGTTCTATTTCAATACATCTGTCTTGAGGATGCAGTTTTCATGCAAATGTTAAGCACAGCGATTATGTGGATAGAGATACTAACCACATTTCCGTCGCAAACACCTTTTATGTAATATATCCCCAATTAGCATTAGAATGCCAGCCTAAATTCTTTGGCTTTTTTATATTCACCATAGCACGTGATGCATATCATAAGACTGGTGAGCACGGAAGTTAAGAAATCATATTTTGTTATTGTTATCTAAGTAAATGCATTTGAAAAGATCAGTCACAGCTGTTAAAGTCAAACTGTACTTTAAAAGCCATCCCGTTTCATGCTAATTCTCCCACTCCATGTGACAACTCTTCACTCCAGAATTAAATACTGCCCTAGCTAGTGGTTGAAGGGAGGACAATTTAATTCTGGAACGATGATCTCTCAAGGCAAATGACTAAGAACTGATGATCAAACTGAAGCCAGCCAAGTCTGAAACATACATGCCGAAAGTGTTGTGAATTCTGTGTGCTATGGGCAGGCTCTAGGCATGTTGTGAATGCACAAGTTAGGCATACGATCCCATATACTGAATCAACTGTAGCATTTTTATTGAAGTAGGTATCTTACTGTCTACACAACAATACATAGATATGAATATTTTAGTGTTATCTATGTATGTAATTTAATCAGCTCTAACATTTCCTCTAACAATGCAGTTCAAGATCAGTGATGCATGCAAGTGATTCCTTTAACTATAAGCCAGATGTGTTTTTCTTTGCACAAATGCGTCATTTGCATTTCTAACATGGGCGGAAAACCCCACTACTGGGTGGGATGGATCAAACACTGAATAACACATGGTAATGGATTTGCTCAGAGTCTGACAGCATTCATGTGTAACACTGGGTGTTGTGATGCTTTTAAGATAAGCAGCTTCTTTATTTCTGTAGCAGATCTTTATCTCTGTCGCAGAAAGCACATTGTCCAGCAAAGAACTGATATTATATGGACAGTTAATGAGATAACCTTCACCAGAAGGCTGAAAGATGTATATAGATCATAACTGGTCACAATTAAGCAGTATATTATAGTAACAACAGTCATAAATATGGGAAGAAGAAGGATGCAGTAACTGTCCATACATTTTATTGCAAGGACTCAACATTTTGTGGCCCTCTTTACAGTCCCATTTGATCTACTATGTGGCTAAGCTTTCTGGCCTCGTGTCTTGATTGAGAGCCAGAATTCTAATTAAGATTTAACTCTTCTGTGTAAAATTGCTTGATTATTTCTCCTGGATATTTTTTGAAAACCAAAGCTTCATTCCCTAGTTGAAAGGAAACAAGTTAATCCAGGTAGGATTCTTAAATATTTCCCAAATGAATCAAGCTCAAAATCAAGGACGATATCAAACGATAATCTTCACCATTTAGGCAAAAAATGCCTCTGTTGTGGTGATGTCTGCAACCAAATAGTGAAATAGCATCATACAGATCACAGGTTACACTCTGCTTTGCAACTTCTGTCTGAGAGAAAAAGGAATTCTAGGTGTCCCCAAGGCCAGAAAAGATTATCATGCTGCCACTGACTAAGAAGAAAATACTTTAGTACTAATATCATAGGAATTTCTTAACATTACGAAACACAATAAATGTAGATCATACATTTACATATACATCTATGTATATCATCATGCACTGAGTGCTGCTTTTCTCTTGAGGCTTTAAGAATATGTTTATTCCAGATTAGGTAACCTCCATCAGGAGGTTGAAGTGCAATTTATTGATTCTTTATGGAAGTCATTCAAATATCTTTTGTTCAGTCTACCAACACCTCATTATGGGTACAGTTAGTGCAAGGGTTGACTGGCTATATGACCATTTTGGGTAAGAATGCTTATGGCAAATGAATCACTGAGCACAAAAATGAGGCTATGGAGGGGGGTGGTGGCAGAGAGGGTGATGGGAAGGCAGAGGGGGAGGGAGAGAGGGTGGGATGGGGAACTATTGAAAAATCTCTATCTGATCTGTAGAGGATGCTTGGGCTACTTTACGGACCCGCTCCCATATAACGTAAGAGCCTACTTTACTGAACACAAAAACTGGCCCGCAAAGATGGAACACTAGTGTGCAGAACACACAAGGACAGAGCTAGTACTCCATGGATGAGGAGAGTGGAGGATAACAGCAGACTGAGCTGACAGAACAGAGCACAATCACAGTGTATTTTTATCCAGTGATAGCTGAGCTGACTTCACGGCTTGGGTGAACATTCAGCGACCACTGGTTTTGATAAGCTCACACAATAGTTTCAGCTGATAACTGCAAATTCACAACCAGATTTTTTTTTCAGTGCAATAGTAGAGAATATACATTAATTGTATGGGTGTTCATATTTGGACCATTTGTACTCCAGTATAAAATGTTCTTTCAGAAATTCAGTATATCAGACATAAAAGGTTTTGCTGTGATATCATGACAATGATTGTTATACATTGTGCACTGCATCTTGTAGAAACTACTAAACTAACAATTTCTGTCGTGTATGCTCCATGTTTTGTCTGTTTTACATTTTTTTCTTTAATTTTTAAAAATTTTCAGTTAAAAAAAAAAAGAAAGTGTTTTTTTCCCTCACTTTTCTGTCACACCCTCTGATGTTAAGCACAATCAACCGAGTGATGTAGTGCAAGAATGACTCATTCTGTCCCACCTTAATTATTTAGTATAACCTGCACAATAATCATTCATTTGTTGGTTTTTCTTCTACTGTTGAAGGCCTACAATGGAGACCAAGCAGGCAGGAAGGATGTCAAATTATTCCATTAAAGAAATATTTATTGGATTAATTGGTACAGTCTGGTGTCCTAACATTAAAACACAAAAACCAAGCCTACTACATGTATATGTTTTCAGAAAAAAAAGTTTTGTTGACTAGAAAAACTACTACTACAACTACGCAGTGCCATTGTCATCAGTTTTTGTATGGGAGTGCAACATTCTACATGTATCTAGATCTAGACTGTGCTCGGGGACAACCTCCATCTCGGATCAATTCTCTCTTCAATCTTCTCACCGGCATCATCACATGACCATATCATTTATTTTCCTCGCGAGATTTAAGTACTGACTTTCAATTACTAAGTCGACTAGATCTAAATATTGTCATATTTAAAGAAGTAAGTGTATTGAACCCCGTTTTAAAAAAATGAAATGAACCACCCAACAATCACTTTGATTGGCTCTCGTGAAGGGCATGTGTACATGTATTCTACTCTTGTTTGCGTATTCATCTTGCCTGATTTTTATCAAAAAAAGAAAAACCTAGCCACACACAATTGGCCGGGAACCAGCTCAAATAAGAAAGTCCAACTAAAGTAAAAAATTTTGACATCCCTGAGGCAGACATAGGGAGAAGGAAGTGAGTGAGAAATAGGAGATGAATCAAATTTCAAGCAAACATGTAGGATATTCAAAGGGTTAATGTAAGGGTAGGCTATTATATATGCAATCCCCAGCCCGTGAGGCAAAACCTATACTGGAGCTGTGCCATTGCTATCATATATCTTGTACATTTTTTCCATCGCCACTGCCTCCCCTTGGTCAAAAGTTGCCTGTTCAGTTGTAAAAGCAAATTACAATTTTGTACTCACTGTTCTAATACAAGAATACCCATTTTGTTGTGAAAGCTGGTTAAATCTACCAAATACTGAAATAGAAAAGAACCGAAACAAGAAGAAACAGTCTCTACTTGATGGTGAAAGAGTAATATACCAAGGTATTTTTAAAAGCTGTGGCTCATTAAACTTTCTAAACTACTACCTACATCTTTCTCTCTTCCTCTCATCTGCTCTCCCCTTTCTACCAACTCCCACCTTATCCTTTGAACTGCATCAAAGAATTTTTCATGTCTATTTGATCTGGAATGCTACTAGAAATGTACATTGTGCCCTGCCAATGTGGAACACTGAAGAAGAGTTGAGTCACAATACCACATTTTAAGGACACAACGGTGACAATTCACTGTGCCTGGCTTTCCGACTATCCTTAGATACTACAGCTCCAAAGTTCTAATGTGGGATGTATATAGCTTGACTTAGAACATCTGCTGCTGACATTCAGCAAGAATTAGAGAGAGAGAACTTAGAAAAGCCTTGGTAACAACTAATTTGAAAACCAAAGAACATGTTTGATGAAGATATACATATTTCAAAACAATAGGCCAGTTCAGACAAGAATATAATCTGCCTTTTTATGAGCTCATGAACTGAAGATGTGATGCATTTCACAATCATTTTCAACAGGACTAGGCAATTTTTACACATATACATCTAGCTCTCAGAACAACATCCGATACTTAAGAGAGGTGCGGGTCCTGAGAGTGATTTTTCGAATGCTTGGAATAGGGATTTTTTAACTCTTTCGCTCCCAACCAACGCACCATGCGTTGGTCCGATCACCAGTTCTGTACCAACCAACGCATCATGCGTTGGTCAATAAATTTAGATTTAGC
>JBCAUA010058033.1:0-11408 GCA_038406235.1 Peronia verruculata
TCTATCTATCTATCTATCTATCTATCTATCTATCTATCTATCTATCTATCTATCTATCTATCTATCTATCTGACTGTATGTCTTTCCAATGTGTGTCTCTTTGACTGTCTCTCCTCTTCACATTATAACTATCTGTCAAATCTGATGTTTGCAGTGTAGTAAAAATCTTTTCTTTAACTGTCTGTGTGCAAGGCACATTCCCAAAGTGACTCCATGTTCTATAGTTGCAATGCCTAATTGCAATCCTTTTATGAACTTCTTGATTGATTTGCGTTGAGCTAAAGATAACCAGTTTCAGTTCTATACAACATCGTGTCCCTAGCTGTAGCTAATTCCTCTTTTAAAGAAAAAAGATTCAACCAGCAAGAGCTGTGCAGTTACATGCACAGAGGCTGCTTTGATTTTCCTAGTGTTACAATTCATAAATCTTAAATAAATTATAGTGATGTCTTCTATTCTTACTCCCACAGATTGTAATAATCACAAAGAAATGAATGGAGAAACAACAAAGAGCTAATAATAATAAAAGAAAGAAAAAAAAAAAAAAAAAGAAAGAAAACAGAAAGAGAGAAAGAACGAAAAGAGGAAGTATCAACTATCCTTTAATCTTTTTGTTTCTAAAAGGTTTATAAGCAGTTTACCGTTTATGTATAAGTCACTTTGATTTATTGATGGTCAGTAGTGTTTGTGAGTGTTCTATTGGTAATCATAAATATGACACAAAAATAAATAAAGCAACAAAACACAACTGAGCCTTACATAACGGCATCTGTCACATTTTGTACTGATGCTTTGAAATCCAATTTGCCGAGGTGTAGCTGAAATTGTTCAGGGCCGAGAAAAGATCACAGATTCCCATACGTCTTTGATGATGAAAGACAAGATCAGGTGGAGTTAATCTCAAGCTTTTTGATGAGTTATCAATTGATGAAACTGATACAGGAAAAGAAATGCAGTGTAGAAAGGTGTTTGAAAAGAAAATAACGAAAGAATTTGACGTTGTAGGATGTAATTATTTCCATACTTTAAACGCCAGGACTGAGAGATACCATTTTGAAGTCTAGAATATGATTAGTGCTATTTTCTGCTCTGTGATGACAGAATCACTATCTAGTTGAATGACCTTTTATGACTGAAAAATTCCTCAAATAGAATGAATATGAAAGGTCCTAGCACTTACGGACTTAGACTTTTTTCCCACGATCTTCATCTTGCAAAAAGTGAAAGAACTGTAACCATTTCTCGTGAAACGTTAAAGTTTCTGCCCATTATTTTTCGTTCACTATTTCAAACCTCGCATTAACTCTACTAGTGCCGGGCCCTGAGGAGTAGTAGACGTATAATATCTTCTCTAAACCAAAGTACAGCATGCTTTATTCATAGGTAAAATAGATCGTAGTGACAATTTTGTTGTCCCGTTTGCAGTGATGGTATCGAGAGCGGATCACTGGAGAGATAGAAGACAAATCTGTAATGATTAATGGTAAGAGGCAACTTGATAAGATCAGTTAGAATTAATATCAGACATTCAAAAAGGGTTAAAAGGATAACACTGGGAAACACACACACACTCACTCACACACACACACACACAAGCACAAAATGCAATGTATAAAGGTGTTTGAGAGAAAAAGACTTCATATAAATCTACAATTCTTATTTTAGCGACTTATATATTGTAAAAAGTGAGTGAACTGTAACCACTTTCCTTATATGATTAATGTTCCTGCACATCTCAGTTCACCAATTCAATCCTGTCGAACACGAACGAATGGAACGTAAGAGGTGTAAACAAATCTTTGATACCTTTTTAAACTACAACATTCTATTACAGCCATTTGCTTCCCTTTGTGGGGAAAAAAATAGGATAAACACTGTAAAGAAGGAGAAAACGCTTTCTCTATTGTTAACTAAAATATAAGCAACGAATTATTCAGAAAAAAAAAGATCATCATAATATGATGAAGATGCAGTTTTATTGTCATGACACCTTTTTTTTTCAATATTTTTTCCCCCATTGTTTCAAACAAGAAGAGCTTAGTTGTTTTTCTTTTCTTTTTTTTTTTTTTTTGTACATGGCTGTTACATCTGTTGAACTTGGCAGAAAGATGTGACTTATTTGTTTGGAAAAAAATTAAATGGTTAATCTGTTATCTGACAGTCACACGCTTAGAAAGTCAGGGGACAGGGGAATGTCTAGGTTAGAGGCTTGATACTTACAGGGTTAACAGTGACATTAACCAAGTTCCACGGGCGTAACTAACTTCTAACTCGTTACTCGTATTATGATGTAGGAGAAGTTTAGCTGCGTCATCAATTGCTTTGAATTTGGCCAAGTATTTCACAGGGCTAAAGCTGGTTGCCACACCCGACGGATTTTTTATCTCCTATCCATAACGAAGATAATATAGGTTTCACAGGTGGGTGACCTCCAGCCTATACTTACGGATGCACACTGAGTGAACAGAGATATTTAATAGATAATTTGATGTATATAAAGCAGAGGAAGAAATTATGGGATAGCTACCGACCGTTTTTAATACTATCAAAAACATAATTGAAAGAAATTGCAATTGAAGCAAGGAAGAAATTGAAAAAAAAAAAAAAAGTTGAGATACTATCCAAATCATAGGAATATTACATTTTCATCATTAGAACAATTTCAGATCTTTTCTTGTGAAATGACTATTAAAGACAGGCAATTCTTAGTAAATTCTGATACACTGGTCTTAATTTCGGAAGATTCTGTATTCACTCAGACATATCCACTGATTTTGAGTGACAAATGGGAAATTCTGCCTCTTGAAATGGGGCGCCTGATGTTGAAAACAGACCATAGTCCTAAACAGGACCGTGCTGTGGGGAAAATCAACCCAGATGGTATTAAAGGAGCGGGAAGAGGGAAGAGGAAGAGAGGGAAGAGAGATATGGAAGGCAGAAGACTGAAACTGACCTTTGGAAACCATTAACATTTTTATCAATTTGTTTTGTTATTTGTTTTGATGCGTCCCAAATCTTTCATCAATTTCGCCAGTCTGTCAGTCATTTGTATAACATGTCGTTGCGGATTCTGGTGCAGTGTTAGTTATAACTCAATCACTAACGTTAATGGGAAGTTTAGTGTCCAGGGACAATACTCACTGTTTAAGTTAACAAACAACTGAATCAGTAGTTCATAACACTCACTGTGGCCGACATAAAACTCTATAAATGAAGTTATCAACATAATCAATACTTCGCTATTTCGACTTACCAATATATAAGAAAACAGTAACTACAGCTGCAAACAAACTAGAACTGTCCAACCTACGCGAAGGGAAAAACTTGTCTGTGAGCCGAATACCCATTCCCACCCAGTGAAGGATGACTAATATGAGAAGCTGGGTACCTCGTTATACTCAGGGATGGCTATGGAGGCACAGAGCTGCCACAACAAATGCTGATTTCCAGGAAGCAAAAGTAGTATATGAATCTCATAAGGGAACACACATGAGGACAACGAGAAAACCGGCTATGTCAACAGAGCGGAAAAATAAAAGGGCTTAATAGCAATGGGAAGAGTGCACAGAACAGAGAGAAATAAATGGACATGGTCGATGAAGTCAAAATGTTCATTGTCAAAGAGATGATGATTTGATAGGAGAATGCAAATGGAAGAGATTTACGTTCGCTAATGTGACAGACCATTACAGCATTGGAGTTATCCAAAGTGGATATTTTCTCCGTATGAGGACATCATTGTCCATAGGTATCAGGTTATAAATGTGACTGTTTGTGTGGCCCGTTTCATGAATCCTGTTCAAGGGAACAATGTTCATTTTAACCCAGATAACAAAATGAGGTCAAAGTATCGGTTGCTGGCCCAGAATGTAACTCTATATTTCGTAATATTTAACCACACCGCAGTAAATGGTCTGTTTTGCTCAACTATCACGTGGTCTCTTGTTACAGTTAACAGCATCGGGAGAGACTCTATACTCTTTGCCGCTATTCTCAACCTTAGGAAGTTCTCCGTCCCCAATTTCCAGCGCCGTGATTGGCAAGCGTTGACGACTTCCGATGAAAAGTCGAATCCGCCGGAAGTACACGGTACGGTGGGATATTGGCCGCCCTAGAAAATGAAAGCGGCACACGTAAACTGCTCATTTGGGCAGCTGTACTCCATGCTTTCTCGGACAATATCCCAAGCGGGACGGGCGAAATGAGAGGTTTAGGTAATTTGAAGTGGAGGAGATGATTGAAAACTGTTTCACTTATAACTGTGAAGAGGCATTGCATCTCCTGACGCCGTTTTTCCCTGCACAATTATCCAACGTGTCGCTGTTAATTATTGATTCGTTAGATTATTATTAGCGTGCAACGACAGGCGTTATGTTTCCCCTTCCCTGAGTCCATTGTTCAATGTTAAGCAATATTTTTATCAGCAGAATATTTGCTTTGGTGTCAAGAGAGAAATGGAGCTATGCATGAGAGAAGCGTCAGCTTGCATTTCGAACAACGAGTTTATCTTATCTAGAGGATAAGGCTGATGATGGCGTGTGTCAGGGTTAGTCCCATATATTCCACTTTGTCTTATTTGCTTTTCACCTTGTTAGCTATGTTTATCTGAATGTAAAATGCTGGCAGCATTGAATAGTATAATAAACTGTTTGCCTAAAAGACGTTTATAATTGTATTCAGTTAAATCTTGTGAATTAAGCGTAAACTTGACAATCTACATATTAGTTAAGCACAACCAAAGTTGAATATTTCTTTTAAATTCAGAGGTTAAGATAAAAACAATAACAAGAACTTCGCAAGAGTTACAATGTTTTCATTGTTTCTTGACGGCCTCCTGACAAAAGAAGACGAGATCTTTGGGTTGCAGTTAGCATCCGAGATTCACAGAGAATAAATGAATAATAATAATAATAATAATAATAAAACAAAGAAGGAACAGGGCAAGCAGTGGATTGAGGGGTTTTGATATAATTATGACTGCACAAGTAACTTCAATATCTTATCTTGCTCCGACACGGAGTGAGTGTTTAGATAGAAGAATCTGGGTTTCTGCAGTGCTGTTTCTGTAATGAAACTAGTGTTTTGGAAATCCTTATTCACCAGTTGTGAACATTTATCACAAGAGAAGAGAAGCAAACCTCATCGCAAGGATAGACAGAGTCTTGTTAACTTCCCATTGTTAACCAAAATACAGACTACATATGGGTTTATACTATGTCGCTGAAATACTGGACATACATGCGGCCGATCACGGCATCAACACATCACTATTAAACTATGAGATAGTTATGCAATATCCCAACAGATTTCTAAGAAAGCGACAGATATGATAGCTCTCACAGAGGTATGTTCGCCTATTTATAAGTATTTTGAATTTCACATTTGAATTTGTTTAGGTGTATTGTATGATGTTGACACGGAAAGAAAGGATCGCCTTGGCCGTGTGGTTAGGCTCTTCCACAGGGCGAAAAACTCCCGTCCTGGACGTCATGTGTTCGAATTTCGGATCCTACCATAGAGGGCTGGAAAGGATTCGAGCATTAGAACCTGCAATATTTTGTTTTACCCTTTGGACAGAAATGCCTGACATCTAGCCGCCTCCCATAAGGGCGAATATATTTCGGACAGTTCAAAATTAGATACAGAGTAGACAGAGACACCGATCAACGAGCAAACTTTCCAAATTTCAAATTTTTACTTATAACATTCATCTCACCAAAAACAGGAGACACACTTAAAGCGAGAGAATTATATTCTTTTTTTTTTGTTTTTTTTGTTTTTTAATCAAAGGGCAATATCCATGTTAAAAAAAAGGAAAGAAGAAGGACATTTGAAACGGTTTCATGTGCAATGATGATGCCGGAGTACTGCTTTTCATCATGTCTTTATTACCACACCATTACTTAAATACTTTGGATTGTCTCAAAGCATGTTTCAAATGCTATCACCTGCAGATATGTTATTAAAGGGACAGGTATTAACAAATGAATTTAAACGCATAGACGGACAGACACATAGAAGGATGGCAAGCGCCTTATAATATAATTTTGATATAAAGACCCTCATTAAAGGCTTTTAAAATTTATAGTTCACAATAATGATTCTGATGGTAAACAATATTTCAAATCTCACTTGGATACCGCCGTAATCCTCCCCCCTCCCCCCGTTACCCAGTAACCTTAAAATGGCTAATGAGAAATCTAAAGATACTGGTGACTTTGACATCAATAACATTCTTCATTAGTCACTTTGCTTTTACTCTTTTGTCACGGTCTGATAGGATATTCCACTATTCTCGAATGCTAGGTAATAAAACTTGCAATGAAAGAGATTTCAGTTACAACAAGGCACCATTACACTACGAGTGCTATAGCCGTGCTCTAATATAAAGGGAAATAATCTCTTGAAATTCTGTAACTTCACCTTTTATTTGTTGGTTTTCTCCCTTACTGACCATTTAACGGTACACTATGAACGGGCACGTTTCAATGTTAATAATAATAGAGAGTATTTATATAGTGCTTATCCCCGTAATTAGAGACTCTAAGCGCTTTACAATCTATAACTACCCCGACAGACCCAAAGAAGACACTCATAAACGTTCTCAGCTTCCTGGGAAGCATACAAGGCGGCTGATTATTAGGCGCTCAAATCCTTATCAGTCTAACAATATCAGTCACTGTCTATAATCGGGTACCCATTCAAACCTGGATGGAGTCAGGAAATGTGTGTAAACTGACTTTCCCAAGGATAAAATGTCGAGACCAGTCAGGATTCGAACCCGGAACTTCAGATCCCGAGTCGACGGCCTAACAGCTGGACCACGACACCACACGCCAATGTTCATTCGCACGCCAGAATTCCTGATGATAGAAGGATCGGACAAAGAAGATCTATTTTATCTAGGTACTTTTTTGTGCTTTGAATCGGCACTGTTGTCAAAAGGTCATCTTATTATAGCTTCCAACTCACTTGCATTATTATTATTTGATTGACAGTATTTCTAAAAAAAAACCAAGAAACATGCAAATAGCATGGATAGACACTCATGAATATATTAAAATAAATAAATAATTTACAAAGAAAGAAAGAAATGGATAAATTATGAATAAATAAGTAAGTAATTGAATACATAAATAGGAATCAAATGAAAAAAAAAAATCAACAAATAGATAAATGAATAAATAACCCTCAGAAGGGCGTCTTTCACAAACAAAAGTGCGTCATGTAACTGCCATCGGGATATGTAAGAACTTAGAGAGAATTACTGAAGAAAATCTGGAGCAGTCACAAAACGGTTAGAACGTCTAAACAATTAGACAAACAAACAATCTACAGAAACAAGCGAGAGAGAGAGAGAGGGAAAGATATATTACAGAGATGCAAAATGAACAGCCAGGCATGGAAGTTGAGAACAGAAGCAGGACAGTGCCAACTTATTTGACAAAACGTCTTTCCTGTGACAACCCTGTTTCAAGAAGAGCGCATTTTGAAATTCGAAATTTCTCTGGTAATATAGCCTACCGCTCGACAGAAGTTAAAGAGTATCTTATTCAAAGTTCATACCTAAGTTAGCTTAACCCACTCATTTGACAATGTTTTGCAAAAGTTTAGTACCAACCATTTTTTTTTTTCAGCTCAACCTTTGTGATACTGCCGTTGAGTAAAAGATGTATGATTGGTTTTAAGCTTTCTTTGTTATGAGATGTTGAAATAAAGTCCTTAACTTCTGTAGAGTAGTATACACAGACCTAGTGAGCAAATAGCGACCCTAGAAATAAATTATCTTAACTGCAACAGCTTTATGATGTAGATAGGATAATTTAGTTCTAGTCCGACGAAAAGGTAGAAAATGAGGAGAGGCAATGGGTGCAGTAGGTTCCTTTACATTATTGTGGAAAGTTACATTTCAATAAATGGTTTATTAACGCACTGATTATTCCGACGGCTATATTATGCCAAATACTGTGAGATAAGTTTACATGTCAAGAACAAAAGAGGAAAGAGGACGGGTAGAAGACAGGAGCAAACAGAGAGAGAGAGAGAGAGAGAGAGAGAGAGAGAGAAGAGATGTCAAAGTGGACCCAATCGCTTTTTTCTTTTTTTGATCAGGTATTCCTTTTTCGAACCATCAAATTGTCATCGTTTAACCTCATTCGGGGCAGTGGATCAAACATTGTAGATTCTAGATGTAGATCTAGACTCCAGAGTGGACTAGTTTCGCACCAGCCAATCATTTGAGGAGGTTTATGATTAGGGTTAGATTTAGAAATTGTGTCAGGGTTAGAATGACATGTAGGGTTTAATTAAGTTCACCTCCCCCCCTCCACTTCTAGGGAATGTCAATATTTTGTCACTGACATCTAGCAGCACCAGCTTGGCAGCATTTGCCACACCCCTTTTATTTTGATCAGAATCTTACAAAAGAACGTATTAGTCTTTGCGTGTGAGGGGAATTTGTCTCCTGCACAATACATTTGCACGGAAATATCAAGGCTCAAAAAAAGGTCAAGACAGAGCTGGAGGGTTAAGTCGGTAAATCGTCCACGCTCCAATAATTATGCAGCGTTCAAATCATTAATATATATATTTTTTTAATATATAAGTCTTTGATTAACTAGAAGAGAACCCACGACCTTCGTGGAACACTTTTAAAATGTAGGTAAAACCCTTACTGTCCTGCAACTCAAGGTGTATGGCGAGCATGCACACCTCGATGTCGATATTTTGAAAGATTAAATTAAACTTTCATGAAACGTGTTTGATGTTTTAGTTACTCTGACAACGGACACAGAAAGACACTATAACATAACGCTTCACTTTAGCGAGCGTACAGTTCGGATTAAACACCCTCGCGAGTTTACAGTTCAGTTATTGTCGACTTTTTAGAGCAACATCAAAAACAGTAAGCTGTTTTTTCTGGTTTATGTAAGTAGAAACATAGATCTTTATGCAACAATTCTGTATGCCAAATTTCAGATGGATACAGTCAGCAGTTTTTTTTTTTTTTTAGTACAATAACCTTTTATGGTTTTTGTTGTAGATGTATAGTACAGATATTGAGAGAATCTGCGAACACTCCTTGCTTAATCGTCTTTCACTTCCGCATCTGCTCACACCTGTAGGAATTGTGATTTGCTGCAGCGTAAGCTTCGAGAACCATCCCACAATGGATTGTTATTATTTCTCATTTTTGAAAGGGCTGCGGGCTGTTCAAGACTCACTTCCAGAGACCGCCGTCTTGAGGTTGGACTCGTATTTACAAAACAATCCGGTGCAGTAAAACTGTTGGTTAGATAGCTCTAAACATTGCAACGCCGGGGAGGGAGGTGATGAAAACAGGAAAGCAGATTGGCACAACCTGCAGGTTTTGAATGGATGGTTACAAGGTAAATCGGACATAGCTCTGGTACACACTACCATGCGTGTCCCACAGAACAAATCTGTCCGATGGCGGACGATTAATGGTTATTAAGAGCAGGTTGAGGGGGGTGGGGGGGGGCACAAAGAATAACCAGTTTCGGATCAAGATGCCGATTTTCGTGCGTATGTTTGTGTGTGTGTGTGTGTGTGTGTGTGTGTTTGTGTGTGTGTGTGTGTGTGTGTGTGTTTAGAAAGGATAGTCATCACTATACCAGATCACTATACCAGATTGTGTGTCCAAAGTTTTCTCTTACTAAAACAATACTTGTTACAGACTGTTTTATAAGAGGAGGGTAGTCAAAAGTTATCACAATTCTCTATCGAGAGGAAGATATTGCCAGATCTTATATTCCTCCTCTACTGATAATAGCAGATGCTGAAAAAAACAACAACCCCACAGGTCTTGCGAAGACATATTGTTTTTTAAAAAAATATTAGGCTATGGTTATAGAGTTTGCTCATTCAGGCTCAGTGCAGTGAAAGAAAGGAGATGTGTCGGCAAGAGTATATTAGCTTATCGGGTAGCAAATATAAGGTGCCTAGGCAATATCTGGGGCACAAGAACAAGCCCTCCAAGAGACATTTGAGAGAAAAGGCTTCATATTTTTCTTTATTATTTCATGGCCCATGGTTACTGGGGGGTTCTGTCTGCCACGTTGTAGAATTTTGGGCATATTAATGTTTATTCAGTGTGTCTTATA
The DNA here is from genome assembly GCA_038406235.1 of Peronia verruculata. NCBI lineage: Eukaryota > Metazoa > Mollusca > Gastropoda > Systellommatophora > Onchidiidae > Peronia > Peronia verruculata. The sequence goes on from JBCAUA010058033.1 coordinate 10,125, forward strand.
GCCAATTGAATTATTTTTTCTGGGTTATTATTATTATTATTAATAGTATTATTATTTGCCTTTTCTTATCTCCTCCAAAACTTACTTATATATTTTCATCATATTTTCATCTACATCTTTCCTTGACATAATACTTTTTAAAAATTATTTTCTTAGAACGCATTTTATTTCATGAATAAAAATGCCAAATTTCTACATATTTAATATAAGGCATTTTCAAACTTTAAAAAAATATATCAATGAATTTTTAATTTGCTCTTGTCACATTTTAAATATCAGGTGTTAGAAATGACATGCTGTGAAGACAACGTTGATCTTTAGAGTATACTCCTTTATCTTTCAAATTTTGAAAATTCCTTTATAGTGACATAGGAGAAAGTGAGAGTCTAAAATGTAAGAGCTGGAACACTAAAAGAAAACCAAAAAGGAATTCAACGGACAAAATGCAAGGGACAGGCGTTCCGATATGGTGAAATCAACAAAGGCATCTGAAAAGGGCTGAAGTTGAAGTGAAAATTGTACCCAAATACGCCATCAACTATCAACATTTTCAAATGCATTGTAATCGAACTGGACAATATGAAATCGCACATTTTCTGTGCTTTTTGCAGAGGCCTGTTCAAGTGTCAAATTTTACTTCTCTACTGTACGAGTGTGTGAGGGCAAGTTTGCTTGATAACTGTCTTGTGACCTGAGCAACCAGCCTTGGTTTCAGACATAGGCAGCTGACGAGTTCCAATTTACTCAGGCAGTCAAAATTACCGAATTCAGATAGAGAATGAATTAAATGACGAACAAGAGACTGACTCATATCATGTGACGTTTTTAACTTCCATATGTTGAGGTTATATCACACAATTATCTTTACATTGAAAACAATGACCAGCTTGACATGAGATGATTCACCAAAGCAGTGGAGTAAACAATAACTTCCCTTCAGGAACTTTGCTAGACTTATTTATTATCATGTTTGTTTGTTTGTGTTGGGGCTTCATGGCCCATCAGTACGATCACGGCTATATTATGCCAAATACTGTGAGATAAGTTTACATGTCAAGAACAAAAGAGGAAAGAGGACGGGGCAGAAGACAGGAGCAAACAGAGAGAGAGAGAGAGAGAGAGAAGAGATGTCACGTCTGGATCGTCCTGGATCACATTCCATGGGAGACATCCAACCGATAACTGGCTATCACTGTTGTTGTTGTTGTTTTTTTCTTAAGCCTTTCAATCCTAAGAGACAGGATTATCTCGGCTTGTAGAAGTTGCCAATTTTGCTGAGAAATT
>JBCAUA010058044.1:0-11406 GCA_038406235.1 Peronia verruculata
CCTACCTACCTACCTATCTACCTACCTACCTACCTACCTACCTACCTACCTACCTACCTACCTACCTACCTACCTATATATCTATTTTCCTTACTATCTAATCTCTCTGCCCACCTATCTACTTATGTACCTACATACTCTCTGTCTTCCTCAATCTGTCTGCCTGCGTATCTACCTATCTACCTACTTACCTATCGGTCTGTCTATCTACATACTTGCTTTTCTCTTTGTCTGTCTTTCATTCAGTTTGTCTATCTTCTATATATCCATCTGCTCATCTCTCTGTTTACTCTGGCGTATTCAATGTCTCCGTTCCCTCACTGATAATTGTTCTCACCCTAGCTTGACTAAAATTAATGAAACATAACACTGTATTATGTCATTTAATACGCCTTTCTCTCCCCCTTTCCCTCATTCTAGCTCGCTCGTTCAGCTGCCTTTTTCGTACCTCTTACAAGGCGTTTGCGTCTCTCTTTTTTATTAATGTTCATACTCATTCATTATTTATGCCTGTCCATCTTTAACGCGCCTTCTCTCTCTCTCTCTCTCTCTCTCTCTCTCTCTTCCATACATTTTTGTGTTCCTTCAGTCTTATTATTCCTGTCTAGATCTATCCCTCCCTGTCTCCAAGTCCCTCTCTCTCTCTCTCTCTCTCTCTCTTTCTATCCCTCTCTCTCTCTCTCTCATACATATTTATATACATCCATGTACATGCGCTTTACTCTACTCACAAGTTTCTCTGCATACTCACTAACACAATGGATCCAGACCTCACAACGAGCTGACTGCGGCAAAACGGCAACCACGATCCCTTGACATATTATCTGTCAAAGTAGTTGAGACGCACGACATAAATTGCATGCTAGATACAAGATGTAAAAAGGAGGGCATGCAATTCATAGAGTAGAGCATTCAATAAAGAAAGCATTACACAAACAGTTGAGATACATAAGACAAACAATTGGAACACACAATACAAACAGTAGATACACAATTGAAAGACACACAGTAGGAACACTGGAAACAGCGGAGACAATGTAAATTAAGGTAAATGGATTACAAAGAATAGGTACGCTAGTGGAAAGAATATAACAATAATATTGTACAGGTCTAAACACAATGGAACATTAAAATAAACCAGCAGCTGGAAGCAGCGAGACACCGAGCACAAAACCATAAGACACTCAATATGGATCACGAGACACACAGTCGTTGTTTTTCTTAAGCCTTTCAATCCTTAGAAAGAAGGATTATTTCGGCTTTTTAGAAGTTGTCAATTTTTGTTGAGAAATTATTGTGGGTAGAAATTTGGAATTTTAGAAATTTTGCCCGGACAGAGGCACTCAGGCCTACTCTTCCATCGATTTTCAACTGCCAAGGCTTCTTTAACGTACACACGGAACCTCCCAAATATATTCGCCCTTATCCGAGAAGGCTAGACGTCGGGCTTCCCTACCCACAAGAAGCCAGGGGACCGTTGAGTCACTGAAAAAATGCGCGTTTTCGATCTTCGTGTCCTGTCATCCTCCGATGCAGAACCCGCGTTTCGATCCCGGCCTGTTTTCTCCATGGGCAGACACCATACCCACTGAGCCACTGCGTCCCCTGAGACACACAGTATAGACCCCGAGACACTTTAAAGAGCGTGACTGCAAAATTTATTTGCTTGTATCTTGAATCACACAGGTTCACAATTTGACAAAAGACAAAAATCTCCTGTGCTGGAGAGGAAAGAACATATCAATTTTAAAAAGTATTGCATGTGATGATGTGAACAGAGGACAAAGGAGATAATTTTCTCATACAGAAACAAGGAAGTGCACAATGCAAATATACCAAAGTCTGCGGCAATAAAAACACATTTGCTGAAATCCGGAGAACTCAATAAAATTCTCAAGACTATGTTTTTAGATATTCAGCTGTTAAAACAGAACAAACCAAGAGAAGATTATGTCATACTAGTTGCGCAGTAAAACTAACAAGACGTCCTGTTAAATCCACCCACCTGATCACCCCTTTTCCTACTCCCATCCCTATTGAATTTATGATTTATAAATGAGACACGTGTTGCGCAATTACGCAGTTCATTCATATAGCTCGCTGCTGCTGCTGCCGTTTTCGTGATGTAGATCAGGTTACTCTCCGAAGATAAACATTGAGGTTCTGTGGACACTACGCACGTGAGATCTGCACGTGTCGGAAGTAATCAATTTCCTTTTGTATCTATCTTTTGTTGTCATTGTTTTTACTTTAGAATCGATTCCTACCTAGGATTAAGGGGGAGGCAACCACAAAAGACTTTGCGCAAAGAAGAACAATAAATAATTATTTAAAATTACAAAGAATTACTCTGCCTCAATCTTGGACACTACATGTAGTGATATGTAGCAATTACATGTATATATGATAATTCTAAGCAGAAATAATAGTTTCTTTGATCTGCCTGTAGACAGCCGGACTTGGGATCAGAGGTAAATAGGTTTGAATCTAAACGCACATATCGGAACCCGACGTTCGTCCTCGGAAAAGATAACTTACTCGTAAATCTACTTCCCGACCTGGCCCAAATTTTTAAAAAATGTCTGTTCAACTATATAGAGAGAAAGTTATTACAAGATTGACAGCCCAGTTTGAGTGCCTAAGATACAGTAGCCGTCTATATTTCCCAGAAAGAAATATTGAGTATCTTTTCCTGGTAATGTCGAGGTAATAGATTGTACAGTGCTTAGAGCATTTAACGTAGCTGGAATAAGCACTATGTAAATACCAAATAAATGTATTATTATTACACATTTAACCCAATCTGAGATCAAATCAAATTTAATCGTACTATATAGAAGTGCACAGTTTATCCTACGAATATTATTAACATAAAGTTTCCTCCTGCAGTCTTAAAATTTCGAAAGATACATTTTTGATTAATGCCTGGCATTTTGTACACTCAGTTTAATTCAAACTGTTGTTAGATACACTCTACTTTCTATATAGGAACACAACAGTCCAATGGCAGTAATATGCCAGGCACAGCCATGTAATCCATAATAGATTGTAAAGCGCTTAGAGCCTGTAATTACGGGAATAAGCGCTATATAATTATTATTATCTGGCTTTCAAAGAGTGACAAAGCTCCATCAATACTCCTATAAAAGACACGGATCAAGATCTTGATTTACAGGTAAGGACTAATAATAACATTAAAACACACACACACACACACACAAAACACAAACAAAAACATAAACAAACCAAAACAAAACAAAAAACGAGAAGATAACATTGATGAATAGAGAGTCAGTATATATTTGATAATCACACGGGTGCTTGAACAAACGGATAACATGAACATTTCATTTTATAAGATTTGGAAAGAAAATGGCTTTGTTTTAAAAAAGAAGAGATAGTTGAATGATCATATACCCACACAAGAAGGATCATAATTATATCTGTAACCAGGATCTGTTTACCGGTTCAGTCTTTCAATTTTTAAACTGAGCAGTTACAAAACGGTGGCACTCAGACAGGGTTTAGAGAGCAAATGTAGACAAATTTGGCTTATTGTTTTTGCAATAAATCTCATCCTTAGACGTGATTTTAGAGTGTTCGAAAATAAGACAGGTATAGAGCAATGTGCATTATGTAATTTCTTACGCCATTGCCTTATGTAATTTGGTGCGTATTTTGCCAGCTCGAATTACATTTTGCGATAACAATTATAGTATATCTGGCGGGTGTCCAGAGAAGATCTATCCAATTTTATTTTCAAATAATATTACAACACATGGATGTAGATCTGTGAAACGAGGTTTACACTTGGTTAAATTGCTTGTTTTTGTTTTTGTTTTTGTTTTTTTTAGGGGAAGGGGCTTAGGGGTTGGTAAAAATGAGACGGGGATTGATGATTCATGAATGATAAACTTGTAAACAAGATGAACATTAAATTGGTCACGTTGCGTGGTGAGGCCTCATATCAACCTCTACATCCGTGAACTGCAGTGGACTAACTGCATGCACTTATGTGGGACTCTGCTGAACCATCAACAACAACAAATAACAGCGATGACGGCGACGAACACAACAATAACAACAGAAGTAACACATTTATAATAAGAGTGTGTTGAGAGGTCAACGCCGACAAGAAAAACACCAGATCACTTATGGTGTGACGGTGTAACTACACCACCACCAACAGCAGCAACAACAACAATAATAGCGCTGGTAGCGACTACAAGAACCATAGCGACAGCAACAACAATAATTAAGCTTATATCAACATACAAAAGGGACTGTGTTGAAGGGTTAAATGTATTACGACGACCGCAACAACAACCAAAGTATTAAACAGTGCTTAATCTTCGACAATAACAAATGATCATAACTACAGATAATAATATTGGAAATAGTCATACCAGCAATAGGAGAGATGTATGGGTATACCGTTGCCAAGATACAAGACGAAAAATGCATATTGACTGATAAGACAGATTAATGAGAACATGAACAAGAAAATGGGACTTGTGGAGTCTCGACATGTCTGACTTCTCGTCATCTGCTCTCCAGATTGCTATAACAATCAATGTCTTCAGTTTTAAGCATTTCTGTAAAATGATGATGATAGAGACGATAAATAGATAAATATTAAAAAGTTACGTATACCCGAAACGAATAAAAGACTGACAAAATAAACACCTCAAATGTATTTATTTAATTTGACCATTGTACATCAGAAGTTGTAAGGATCTAATTTTCCGTAGTTCCGTGTCAACTACACTACTTCTACGATTATAAGAGATGTAGCAAATAATTAGGCTATGATCCGTTCATACATAGTAATGCTGTAATTTTTTTTTGTTTTTTTGTTTTTTGCAATTTAAGTTTTTGTGTTTTGTTTTCTTGTTCTTCGTTATCTTATTGTTATTCTTACTGTTGATTTCTTCCTCTTTATTTTGTTCTTCGGCCCCCCCCCCCCCATTTTTCTTGTTCTTCCTTTTCCCCCTCTTCCTCATCATTCTCCTCTTCTTCTCCCATCTGAAAAATAACTGCCTGATAACGTGACATACACTATCTCAAAATACCGGTCAGTGACGAAGGAAAAAAAAAAGCAACCATCAACGCGATCTTGAGCTGATTTAAAACTTCACTATTTCACTTCACGACTAATGAGTTTCCTTTCACTACATTTTTCAGGCATCTCTTTCAGAGTCAAAGTATCATAGTCATAATCATTTTCTTGTAGTTTTTGTTGTTGATGTTGTTTTTGTTTTATTTCTTTTTCATCCTTATCTTGTGGCTTTCATCATCATCTCCATCCAGGGACCAGTTTAAGGGTTCTATAACCTGGCGCTCTCAGTCTGTTATTTTTTCAACATCAACTCATTCTGCCTATTTCTTTCTATATGAGGAAAGGATTGGTTTCTTCCTAAACCCTTTAACATTTGGCAAAGTACTGTTATTATCTTCCTCTACCTCTTCCTTTCTCTATGGGTGTATCAATGATAAAATAATAATAATAATAATGTAACCTCTCAGTCCTAACAAAGTAGGATTATCTCATCTTCAAGTACCTGACCAGTTCGATGATAAGAAATTTTGTGGGTAAAAACTTAGAAATCGAAAACAGCGGCGCATCCATAGAGCTTTCATTCGATTTTTAACTGTCAAGAGTTCTTTCATGTGCCTAACGTACACAACATGAAACCTCCGAAATATGTTCGCCTTTACCTGACAAGTACGGACGTCTGGCTTCCCTACCCGAGAAGCCAAGGGAAGCAGACTTTAAATCTCTCCCATCTCGCAGTAGAATTTGAATTCGAACCCACGAGACTCTCCCAGAGGAGCAACACGTAACCACGGCCGTGGCTTTCCTTTCTTTAAATGCCCTGGAAATTAATACATGTTATTTACATATATATACGTCTGGCTTTGAAAATTGGCTGAAAATGTTGCACAGAACATCTTTAAATCGAGAGACAGATACCTCTAAATTCAGTTACTTTGAGGCTAGTTGAATATAACAACAAAGATAAGCTTTTACAATGTCAGGATAGATTCAAACAATGGCTCAAACAGAGAAACATCATCTGGAAGTGATGTCATCTTTGTGCAAGGTTAATCTTTATTGAAAAGTTCATGATTATTTACTCACGAATGCTCTGACAAAAAGTATTCGTATCCGTAAAGGTAGAATTTAACTCCTTATTTAGACCACTTCTGTCGGTCCTATCTTCTGTCCTATCACACCCTCCCCCCTCCCTTGCCCTCACCACTACCAACATCAACATTCTTTTACTGTAATGCCTTAAAAGACCCCAAAGACTGTCAATCGGCATTTCAAAATGTAATAATAATAATAACAACAATAATAAGTCACCATTATACAAAAAATATAGATTTCCTTTTTTTTTTTTTCTTTAACTTGGGAGGTTCTTTTTCGGGTTAAAGAGCTTAACAACCATCAGCATCTTTATCACTTAATGCATAAAGAACCTAATCTCTTCAGTACAAGTGAACCATCTCCAGCATCGTGTTCGCAATGGGTGCCAATGGAATAAGGGAGTGAAGCCAAACAAATTGTGTATAGATAAGATAATAATCTTAGCCTCCCTTTTAGTTCCTACTTAAAGGGAGAATACTCTTATAATGCTCTATATGTCTCAAACTTTCATTAGCTGCTCCCCTTGTCTCAAGGACTTGACACACCAATTCATTAAAAAAAGGGACTATTCTATCATTAGCTGCATAATAATATATTATCTTTCCCCTATCGCACCCGGCTAAACCACAGAAGAAGCTGGAACGAAAAAGGGCGTGTTTAGATGATCGTAATGATGCCTACATTTATTTTACTCAGGCATAATTGATAGATACAAATAATAAGCTTTCTACGTCAATAAGTGCACGTAACCTTACTCAAGGTTGAAGCGGTACTGAATATTTTAAATGATACAATCAAAAGTACGTGATAGAATTATACAGATTAACAATAGATATCACCTGCAACAACAAGAGCATGTATTCCGAGTTAAACCGTTACTGATGTCTGAGGTGATACCATACAAATCGCAGATGAATTAATTATTTTTATTATCCCTATGTGCCAATACGACTAAGGTTATGGTTATCTCAGTTGTGCCTAAGGAATTTGTCCATTCATACTTAATAATATTATATTTTTGAGGTTTTGAAAGCCTGTGTGCGTGCGTGCGTGCGTGCGCGCGCGCGCGTGCGTGCGTGCGTGCGTGTGTGTGTGTGTGTGTGTGTGTGTGTGTCTGTGTTTTCTGTTTCTACTTCTTCTTCACTATCTCTTGTTTCAAATTTTCTCCAAGAGCAAAGATGAAGATCACTGTTACACATGCTACAGCTCCTTTTCCCTCCATTCATCAACAGTTTCACAAACCTGCCTCCACATCCCAATCAATCGAATTTCCTGTTCTCCTTTCCACTTGATACTCCTCTTTTTATTATTATTATTTTCTTTCTTTTTTTTTTTTTCCTCTTCATCTTTTCACTCATTAAAGAGAATTTATGTGAAATATTTTTATAAAAGAGAAGGACATATCACACTTAATGAGGAAGAATGCTGAGAGTGGGTACAAAAAGATTGAAACACTGTAATAGTATAATGTAAACAGTCTTTATTAAAAACTTAAAACTTCCTCACAATATCATCTAGGCTAGGCCATAAATATATTAGAAAAAAAGATGAAAATATGTTTTAGGTGAAGCTTATGAAATACAAAATGACAAAAACTGAATGAAGTAAAACATGACATTTGCTATGTTAATGGCGTATGATGAATACATACACGTATATTCACATTTTATGCAAAAAATTAAGTATTGCTTGCTCAACTGAAACAAAAATATAATTAAATAAATCAAAAATTGAAAAACTAGCATCCCTTTATGTTTCAGAATGAATGGATGAAAAAAAAAAAAAGGATGAAATTGTCCCTTGCAAGTGAAAAAGACTAAAACCTTATCAAAATTACAAAATCGAATAACTGTGATGATAAAATGAGAACTTTTTGTCTTTCTCTTTTTATTTCTTCCTTCCTCACAAACATCTCATGCGAATTCGACTCCACATATCAGCTCTCTTTCCTATTCACTGTTTTTTTCATCTGTTCATCTTTTTGCATGCTTTCACCCTCCTTTTTGCTCTCTTCTTCTTTCGTTCCTCCTACCTCGGTATTTTCAAATTCATCCTCAAAGGGCACGTCATCTGAAGCTTTTGTTGAATTCTCATTTAGCATTGTTGTGATTCTTCTTTCTTTCTTTCTTTCTTTCTTTCTTTCTTTCTTTCTTTCTTCCTTTCTTTCTTTCTTTCTTTCTTTCTTTCACTCTGTTCAATTTTCTATTTCTTTCATTCATTTATTGTTTTTGTCTCTTCTCTTTTTCTTTCTTTCTTTCTTTCTTTCTTTCTTTCTTTCTTTCTTTCTTTCTTTCTTTCTTTCATCCTAGCTTTCTATTTCATTTGTTCATTCACTCATTCCTTGTCTTTTTTTCCCTCTGTTTTCATTCTTCACTTTTCTTTCTGACTAGCCTCAGGGAAGAAAACAACAGAAAGAACCCTATTCCTTTGTCTTCACATTAGCAGTCAATCACAACATAGTTTCTTCTGCTACAAAACCACAGAATGTTGTCCCGCCCTTAAACTTTTTAACCATCATGAAATTATAGCACATTTTATTTTATTACTTTTTTCCACTCAAGCATCATCACAACTGTATGTATAAGCAAAGAAGACCAATTTTTCCTTTGTAGAGATACAGCACAAGCCAAATGCAGATTAGACACATAGCTGTCGGTTTCTACACCATGTAGACACAAGATGACTTTGATTTCAGTGGCAAAGAATGTTGTAAAAGCAATCCAATATTGTATAAGCCCAGTACAATGAAATAAATGAAACTTTTCCAGATGCTGTTTTGATAGCTTTCTCTCAACAATAACAACCAAAAAAAAAAAAAAAAATTAACAACATCAAACACAAACAAATTATTGATCACAAATTAAAATGAATAAATAAATAAATAAGGCAACACAGTGTAAAATATTGGTTTTGTCTGTTATCAAAATTTAGAAAGTTATCCACAGAGGGATGTCTTAAAAATATTATGACAAGATCATAGTGTGTAATCATGTTGCTGTGTTTTACTTAAGTTTATTTCAAAGTTCTATTTTTCTTCCCCCAGTTTCGTAATAATATTTACCACTCTCAGTGATATAATTTCTAAGTCAGGTGTCTGATGAATTCTTTTACTGATCAAAGATTTGCCCAATCTGTCTCCACAAAAAAGAAACTATGATAATCAAAAACATATCTTGTCAATTCAAGAAGTATTTCACTGCTATATCAAGATTTAAAAAAAAATAGGCACATTTACTTCAGAAAAAAATCTCTGTAAACATATCAAAACAGATATCTTCAAATCAGTCAAACATAACTTGTTTTCAGGCACTTATGGTGAAAGATGACAAGAGGTTAATGTATTATATTCCCCCCCCCCCCAAAAAAAAAATCAAGTCTTTGTAAGTCATAAAAGGATTCTAAATATTCATTATGAACTTTTCTTTACTGCAAACATTTTGCATTGCAATAAAAATTAATGCATTACATGTATATCCGAAAAAAATAATTTTTTTTAAAATCAAGTCCTTGTAAGTTATAAAAAGAATTCCTTCTATGTTCATTTTGAAATTTTCTTTACTACATACATTTTGCATCTGATAATCATTTCCAAAACTTATCAAAGTACTACCAATGATAGTTCCCACCATTCTTACAAGTAATAATAGATAATCATGATGTCAAGGAAACAATGCTGACAAACAAAAAAAAGGGTCTAATTAGTGTAGACAGTTGTAACGGTATAATAAATTCAAACAGGTATTATATCCTGAGTAATGATACTGGTAAATAATAACGGACTTTATTCCTTGAGTACTGGGAATAGTAAATGATAAAAAAAAAATGGTCTAGTATTTCTGCCAAAAAAAAAAAATACATATTGGCACTGATGAATTTTAAAAAAATGGTATCGTGTTCCTTGGAAATGGTATTGGAAAGTGAAAATAATAAAAATTATAATAATAACAATAAAAACAACAATATCCCTAATAAATGATAATAATAAATATTAAAAAAATATTATCTCATTTTACTACAATAATATGGATAAATTAAATGTAAATTTTGGGCAATATACTGTAATGGTTTTAGTAAACCTTGTGTAAATTATTATTACATGTATTGGGCAGTGGTCCGGCACTTGGTCAGAATAATTCCAATAAGTGTGGGTACATAAAGTAAGGCACATTCATGTTTGTACTTTGGTGAGGACTAGAATCTCAATGTAATGTATAGAGCTATAACTTTTCAACACAGACACACTCTGAGGAAATTTCAAAATTCATGTTTGAAAGAAAAAAAAAACCAAAAGAATGCAGTCAGCTTGCCAATAACAAAGAAATTCATAGGATAAAGTAATTTAAAAAATAGCACTGGGAGATAAAGGAACTCAAAACTCATACTCAAAAGATAGGAAAAAAAAGGGGGAGGGGGGAGGGGGGTAAAGGGGACACTGAAGAAGGGATGTGGGAAGGAATGGGGAGGGGGGAGGGATGGAGGAGAGCAAGGAGGTAAATGTAAAAGCTAGTTGATTTCCACTCTCTCTTTTGATACCAAAACAAAGCTCCATCTATGATGAATTACTTTACAGGCAAAGACAATTTTAAAAGATATTAGAAATCTAAACTTCAGCTTGAAAAAAAAAAAAAACATAAAAGAAGGAAAAAAACAAAGAAATGATATCCCTCATTTAAAATGCTACAAAATCAAAAACAGCAAACAGGGTAAAAAACAAAACAAAGCAAACAATTAAGATTTTATTCTCCTAAAAATTCTATCATTACTACCAGTTTTATCAGTCCCATTTCTTTTTTGTCATTTAAGGATAGAACAGTCATGTTAAAGACTGAGAATTAAAAAACATGATGACAAAGGCACTCAACAAATGTTAAATGTACACAGAGAAGAGTTCATAATAGAAAAGGTGTAAAAACAAGAATTAATATAAAATTTTATTGTGCATGATGTTTTCCTTTTCCTTTTTAAATTTATTACAATGAAAAATTCAAGTAAGTTATAGTTGGACAAGCCATTTTGATATTTTGCTTGGATAATGACTATGTAGGGGTTGAATGGATGAAGGATGTGAATCATTAGACTGATGAAAATGATGAGGAGGACAAGATGATGATCATAATGTGAGGGAATGATGATGTGAAGAAGGACCAAGTTGGTCCGAAAATTTGGCGATTTAACATTAAGAAGTTATTTATAAGTGTTATTTGCTTTTTTCAAAATTTTTTTCTAAATTGTTGTGTTAGTTGCCGGTTGGACAG
>JBCAUA010058055.1:0-11406 GCA_038406235.1 Peronia verruculata
GAGCAATGCTTGAAAGAGGAATGAGAGACAGAGAGGTGATAATCCTCGAATTGTCGATGTAGTCATCATCTTCTAAGCTAGGTTTGCCCAATGCCCATTCGTTCATCCATTCCTCCTTTAGAGTTTAAAATATGTCCTACAAGCAGTTGTCGTAGAAATCGGTCTGTTTTAATGGTACATCTAGTACCGGTATGCTGATCCGTTTTTAGGCTAAGATATTAGCTCTCTCGTTGCCTGCAATGATACGGTCCTCTGGGATCCACTGTAAAGTTAGCTTGACGGCAAAGGTGTTGAGGAATTGGATGATGGTACTGATCAGGCTTATGTTTGTAGAATTGTCGAGTGAACTACTTTTCAGTGCTTTCAAGACAGACATTGCATCTGAAAAATGACATGTCTCATTCTCACTGAGAAACATTTTTAAACTGTCCTCATCGGCTGCATAGCAGCTTCAATTGCAGATGCTTCCGTTTCGTAGAGAACTACTCCACAGTAAATGTAGAGCTCAATGCCAACGTATGGTGGAAGTAGATGTACCGGTAATCACTACTGTAGTTGATATAATATTTATTTTATACAGATTACTCCTTATACCTTTGATGAAAAATGCTATGCTAGTTTTGGAATGTGTCCATCGATATCAGACAAATATTTGGAAACAGTTGGGTATGTTGGGATGGACGAGGATTCGGAAGATGAAGAGGTAAATAATGAATGAAGAAAAGGAACATGATGATTTTGAGAACATACTGAACAGACACCTCTGTGATGAGAAAGAATCTAACAGTGACGAAGAGGAAAGTTGCCTGCTATATCAGTATTAATGCTGTCTGTAATTATGTGCTTGTCCTTGGTGCCTACTGATATGCATATTGAAATGCCTGATTCCGAAATCTTAAATATCGATGCTTTTGCTACTACCACATTTCCTTCAAGTTGAGTTTCCTCTTGATGAAATGCCACTTAACTGATAAACACATGCTATGATAAAAAATAAAATAAAAAAAATGAGGGGTCCAGCATTCCATTATCTACACCGCGTTCATCTGCCAGAAATCGGCCAGAATCTCTAGAAACCGAACACCAACTGATCATGTCACAAGTCCAGAGAATAGCTACTGATATCATTGCACAAATGTTGAAAGACAAGGAGTCAAAGATGACAGGCAGAAAAACATAGACAATATAGAACTGAAAGCCTGAACAAAATATGCCCCCTGTACCTTGGATACATGGAGCACGTATGAATAACTTCGATCCATGCGAAGGGATGCATTTTATCAGGACCAGCCTCTCCAGAAACAGATGTTTCTGCCACGTCTACGATAAAACCACGAAGAATCAACGTTGAGCATGTGATGTGTTTACTCCGATATGGGTGTATGGAACAAATTCCTCGGCAATTTTGAGAGGCACTACTACCCGAGTGAAGCTATAACTGTGGAGAACGGTTGGTGTCATGCGCCGGAGTGTGTCTTTACAGTATCTTCCGTCCAGACCGGATAATATGGAATCAAAGTCTTCTGGGCTACTGTCCCATGAACAGTTATCCATTATTGGAGAAACCTTAGTTGGGTTTGCTAGGGAATCGGGCGGAGGAACGTAATCGAGCCATCAGAGGGAAAAAATGACACCCTGAATTGTGTAAAGATTTTTTTTCTTTTTCAAGAATGGTCGCAATATAACTCCTGACAACCGCTTTACAGCACATCAGTCTGACAGGTAGTTTGTTGAATCACAATGTCACCTTGGTTGGCGCCGTGTAATGCAATAAGAAATTCTTGTCTCCAGTATTCAAATCCAAAAAAAGGTCTTCAAATGCATAGATTACTGTTGGGCTTTCACAAAAGCCCACGCTGGTGCCTTATCAGTGAAGAAAAAAAAGCAAAAGAATTTAAAGTTAAAGCGCTCTGAGCACGATGTACATTGATGGAGAGACAGATGACAGTCCCAAGAAAACAAACATCACATTGTAGAATACTATAATTCAACAAAGGGAGATGTCGACATCATAGACAAAAGTATGGTCTGGGCATACACGTGCTAGATAGGAACAAAAAGATGGCCACTGGTTATTTTCTTTAATCTCTTGGATATTTCTACAGTCTCTGTCCAACATCTGATGATTAAAAAATCCGACTGACATTTTTTGTCTTATCCAGCCCTAAGACAAATGTTCATTATGCAGGCTGAAAGTTACATGACGAGAGGGCAGGTTGAAAGGAGAAGTTGTCTACCAATAGTGCTCGTTGCTTTCAAGGAAGTCATTGTACTCTCACTCAAAGGAACAAATCGTGATTATCAAGAACCAGCCAGTAAATCGACAGCCCCTCCCGTAAAGGGTGAAAGAGGAAGCCGTTCAGATATGTCTTTTGTCTGTCGCGATTTTATCACAGAAGCTCCACCAGGCGCGCCTCTTGTTGCAAGTTCATCTGTAGAGCCAACAGCGAGATCAATTGCTATTCATGCTGAATTACTGTTGTTTTGAACGATTGCATTCACTGGAAAACAATCTCTCTCTCTCTCTCTCTTTCTCTCTCTCTCTCTCACGCACACCCCCCCCCCCTCTACACACACACGGACGCACACATCACTGACTTACACAGAGTGTATGCATACATGCATATATCCATAGTACCTATAAATATGAGTGGTATGTCCATCCAACTTTTATTTTCGATATTAAGTGCAATAACATTTTCCAATAATGTGTGAACTTATTGCTGTTTTTTCCTATTAGGCGATGTATGGGTGTACTGCACCACCTGTGGCTTAGAAGGGGGTGTAAAAACGTGTGGCCGTGAAGGTTAATGTTGTTTTATTTATTTATTTTTTCTTTCTGTCTTATCTTGATTTCCTATACCTGTAATTTCCCTTCAATTTGCACATCAACGCCCAACGTTCTTTCTGTGCAGCCAATAGCAAGACATGAAGTGGCAAAGCCTTTTTTTTTTTTTTTTAATTTATTTTTGCTTCCACCTATGATAAGATTTTACACAGACTTAGAGATCTAGGCTGACCTAAAGAGTCCATCCTCTATCCTAAATAAAAGCCATACACTAGACCTCTCAGCCTTTACACCTGCAAGACCCAGCACCTCGTAAATAGGATTCCTGAAATTTTTCCAAGTTACCTGAATACATCCTAGATCTACAAAAGAAATGTGCGCCATGGTGACTTTGAACTGGGTGAGCAGAGGTATACTTGCGGTGGTTTTCCTCCACACCGTAGCTGGTCAGTGGATGACCAGCTATGATCAACATTTCAAGATCGAATGTCCAGATGGTCAAACTATTAAGTCACTGGACAGTCACCATGACAATCACAGGGAAGATCGAGTATGGAACATGCAATGTGCTGACGTTCCAGTCGGTGGTAGCACCTCCAGTTGCGAGTGGTCGAGTGAGTACACATCGTTTATAATGGAACTCAAATTGTATAAATAATTTCACATCTCTGTACTAATACTATATCAAATTTGCAAATAAAGTATCAAAGCTATCAACCTTTATTTGCCACGTCTATTTGATTCCTATATCATGCGGTTCACAGCATGTATGTCAAGGTTATTTGCGGCTGTAATTTCCAATAATTTTCTCAGTTAAAAAGAATTGTAAGAGCAAAAAAGCGAAACATCCATGATGTTACTAACGGAATGTATAATATTGCGTTTACAACTGCAACTTACAATGATCCCCTCGTTTACATACATCACCTAAAGATGATGGACATTCCGTTTGTTTAACATTCTCAGTTGTTACATTGCAGGAGTATCCTGCTGTTTTGTTTACGTTATGAAATATACTGCGTTGTGCGCATTTTATACAACATGGGTCGTTACTGTGAAACTTAGGAGTATAACAAAAATATCAAGAGGACAGACTGATTAACTTTCGATACATTGCACTTGAAAACATAATCGTTCACAATGCAGTTACAGTTGCCACGTGGCTGAGCCTATCACCACAATAATGGAAATATCGAAGAAATCACTGTGATCAGTCCTAGATTAATCACTGAGGAAGCTGGTGTGGATCTCAAGCAAAAGGGAGCTTTTTGATTCCTCCCCCCCCCCCCCCCCACGCCGGATTACACATTACATTGTATGCTGAAGCTAGACTAGGGCCCCCAAAATTTTGAAGAAAAAAGATTAAATCAGAACAATAATAAGAAATACAGGTATCTCTACTAACATTTTATGGTTTTATTGCACTTTGATTACAGAGAGTTACAATAATCACTCTAATGATAAAAGTCTGCAAGAGCACTTGTAACATTACTTACTCGATCGGCTTAAGTATTGCTACAACTGAAAGGGAAAACATATTCCATTCTTTTCCAGATTACGTCAATGACTATGATGCTTTGTTTGAATACCAGTGTCCTGGTGAGAAAATGATATGCGGTATTGAAAGCATTCATGACAACCACCACGAAGACAGGCGATACAGTTTCAAATGTTGCAGTGTACCAGGTGAGGAAGTGTGTGAAATACCAGCTTTATTGCTGACTGTTTAATTCAATCATTGAATGGCTGATAATTTTAATGGCTGTGCTTGACCCCATGTGTGTGTGTCTAATCTTTTAAACGATAGTGTAATAATTATAATAATCAATTATTGATTAAACTTTTGTTCCATATTCTATCTACCTCAGTTTCATCAGTATTCACTCATTCCCTCAGTCATTTCTTCTCTCTCATATTTAGCCATTTATTCATTCACTAACTCATCCACTCACGTATCCATTTACTCATACATTTGTTTATCACGTACTCTCCCAATCATTCACTAGGTTATTCTCGCACTTACCCACACACTAACTTATTCACATTAGCATTTACCAATGACAGAGCATGTGATTTATCGGCATATGCAGTCGTTACGAACTGTTCCTTTATTCAATCACCCAGAAACCATAGCCCACGGTTGTCAATTCACTAGTTATGTGAATGACTATGACCAGAACTTCAACTACCGCGTACCTGACGGTTACATCCTCAGAGGTGTCGACAGCGTACACAATAACCATCATGAGTAAGTACTCCGACCTCCTATTTTATCAAACCTCTAGGAGCAGGATAGCTCTGGTGGTTATTTATCGTACAAATCTACAACTAAACCCATAAACGGCTTATTGATTCTTCCGAATGTATCAATCTGAAATTTGACAGATAAAACTGTTGCATAAAGATTTGTGTTTCTACACTAGTACAAAACCCGCTCTAGGAAGAGGGATTCCTGAATCAAGAGTTTTGTGTTGGATGACAAATAGGAAAACAGCTTCAAGTGTTGTCTAATGGAAGAAGGGAACAGAAGGGCCCATGGGCATGCAGAATATTATATATCGCTTTCTTTTTCTTTCTTTCTTTTTTTTTTTTTTTTTTAACCAACACAAAGAGAGAGAGAGAGAGAGAGAAAGAAAGAGAGAGATCTTCATAGTTCATGGCCTATGCTTATTTTGATGTCCTCCCTGCCACTCTGCAGAACTTTTTTATCAATGGGTTTTATAGTGATTAGATATCTAGATGCCTTTTTTTTTTTTTTAATGCCGTTTTTTTTTGGGGGGGGGGGGGGCGTCGTTTTTCTCGAAACCTTTTTTCCTTGTTGGTAATAAAATTCTATCGTCTCTAAGACGTATTAATATATTATATTCATACTTGATCATCATATTTTCCTTGATATTATTTTTCAAAAATAAGACCGCCTTTTGTGTTATCTCTTTTACTTTCTGAGAAAAAAAAATAGATTAAAAATGCCAATTTTGTAAATTTTTGATATATGATATTCTTACAAAATTCTTTAAAGACAAAAGAACTTAAAAAAAAAAGAAAAAAAATTAATTCATTTATGTCATTTTTTAGTTACTAGATGTTAAAAATGGCATGCAACCTTTGAGACGATTTGGGTGGGTTGTAATTGAGAAGATAGGTTTTGCAAAAACAGGGCAAAATTCAAGATGACGGCTGTTTCCATGGCAACTAGACACGCTAACAAGTTTCCAAGGACATATTCTGAATCAGACAAACATGCTAATTACACATGCACTCAATAAAGTGACCTGAGGTCAAAGGCAAAAAAAAAAAAAAAAGTTTTAAGGTGCCCCCCCCCCCCACCCCCCTTAAGAACAATTCTCAATTTCAACAACGATATAGACTAGCGTGATCACGGTGCTGACACGTCTTACATATAGGTAACTGTCTGCCTCTTTTCTTTTCTCATAAGTAAAATCTAACGTTTCATTAAACTTCTCCTGTTAATGTCATAAGTCTGGCATAAGAGGCGGTTAACTCTTTCGTTTCATGCCCAATTCCCCCCCTCCCCAATAAAAAAAGAAAAGAAGGCAGATTTATTTAAATCATAGTGGTATAATCAAACCACCAAGAGAGCAGCTCCGCTTACCAGTTAATTACCTATGTAGCCAACCGTCAAACAACAAAACAACCAATCTATCAACCAACCAGCCGCCCATTTTGTCCAGTGAGACTGATAGCCAAAGGACCTGTCAATGGATTAATGCACATTGTAATAGCTAACCAAACCCTTTACTGGCCAAGCCAGCAGCTTGTCTACCCTCGATCTACCATCAAATTAACAATCAATCAAACAGACAATCACGTGACCACTAAATCAGTTTTATACCATGTGCCAGACAACCAATCGATCGTCAATGCACATAAAAACCAAAATTAATAATCGACCAACCAACCAAGTATATCAACAAAACACAGCACAATAGCAGAACAAGATTTCATTAAAAAATGCTAGGCGTTTTCCTGTGTCATAAAATCAGTCAAGCTACTCACCACTATTATCTGTCTCATAGCGAAGAGTTTTAGTCATAGATTTCCCGACACGCCTTGGCAGGGTCAAGTCAAAATGTTAGGCCAACTTACGGCCGATGTAAGGCCAAGGTCATGGGTCGAATGGGATTCCCGGAGTTTTGGTGATCACTGTTATAGAGTTCCGCAAAATTTGGGAAAATTCCATCGACACGCGAAAGTTTGTCACACTTCTTGTCGTGACTCTGTCAGTGTTATTGTGGGTAAGAAATTTATGATGAAAACTCTTCTCTATGAATGACAGACTCATAGCCAATTGAACCTAGGTACTCTCCAAACAATAATAGTAGTGGGTAGTGTTAATAATTACGTAGGAAAGAGAGTAACGTGATTCCGGGTTAAAAGTAGAACCTTCGACTCAGACCCGAAATGAGGCAGCATCCTGTAAACAATAGCACTTTGCCTTCATTGTGATTGTTTTGATGTAGATCTACTTGACTGCCGGTAAGTTTTCAGTACTTTATGAAATTATTGTATTCCATTGTGACCAAGGACTTGTATTTGAGAGTTACAAGATTATTTATAAATGAGACATAAATGGTTCTAAGAAACAGGATCTTGTTGACTTGTGTCGAAGTGCTGAGAGTCAGGGCATCTAGTTGGACCCAGATAGTATTTTGGAGTGTAAGACTGACACTATAAAGTGACAGTACCAGTTCATAGCATAAGCATAAATTGGCCCATTCCTACCCAGCTTGATGTGTGAAATGACTTAAGCCAAATGCTAATATTAAAAGCATTTGATGTCTTATTCTTGCCGTGCCTAGTCGGGAGACTGCGAATGCCCCAAGTTTGCATCATTTCGGGGTTGGAAACTTACTTCCGGGGGTGGGGGGACCCCGTCGAGTTTTTGTCCCGAAATCTTGCGGAACTCTATTGAACATAGAATGAAAAACAAGAAAGATGAATGATAATGACGGTATTACTGCGACACGACAGCTATTACAATAATTTGTGTCTGCCCAAAGAGGCCCAAAGCCGTGACTAACCATTAATGACTAATATATGACGGACGGTAATACAGTATTTTGTTTTCAATTTCAGGGATCGCATCTTCAAATTCGAGATTTGTAAACTAGATCCTACTGGAGATGTTGTCGTTGGCTGATGTACAGAGCCATATACGGCCAGCTCATGATTCTACAATTTTCTTTCCACAAACAAAACAGAACGTATTTAAGCCCTCCACGAGTTGAACATTAGGTCCTATGATCCCAAATTATCACATAATTGTGCAAACGTGCAAGAATTCGTGTGAAAAAAAAATGGTTGTAATGTAATAGTTTTACCCAAAATTTGTAATGAATTAAACTTGTTAAAACAGAAAGATGTACGCCTTTTATTTGAAGTTTTTGTTGTATTTTCGTCTGTTCT
The DNA here is from genome assembly GCA_038406235.1 of Peronia verruculata. Classification (NCBI taxonomy): domain Eukaryota; kingdom Metazoa; phylum Mollusca; class Gastropoda; order Systellommatophora; family Onchidiidae; genus Peronia; species Peronia verruculata. The sequence goes on from JBCAUA010058055.1 coordinate 8,216, forward strand.
TTGATGTAAACCTCAAAAACGATTGAACTACAGTGTAATGGTTGTAGAAAAAATATAATAACAGTATCAGCAGTAGTGGTAGTCATACGAGTAGAAATAGTAGTTTTTGTAGCAAGGATAGAAGTCGGAGTAGGAAAGGAGTAGCAAGAAGAGTAATAGGAACAGGAGCAGTAGCAGCCGCAAATGGTAAGTCGTACTCGTAAAAGTAGTAACAATGATAACAGCACCTTAGCAGTAATAATAATAGTTATTGTGGTAGCAGTAGTAATGGATCTAGTAGTAGTAGAGTAGTACTACTAATAGTAATAGTAGAACAATAGCTTTAGTAGAAAACTATAGTTGTAGTGAATATAAAAGTAGCTAATATTTAGTAAAGTCATAGCTGTGGCAGTGGTTGTTGGTGGTAGTGGTGGCTTGACCAGGTAACAATGCATAAAAAGCAGAAAGAATGGCGCTAAATCGTGTGCCATTTTCCACGCGGTTATTCTTGTGATACAAAATCTTAACAGTGAAAGTCTTATACTCAGATGTAGTCTTCTTCTCAAGTTATTCATTGCTATCCCAGTATGGAATGGTCCAAGCTGGACAACATGAGAGAAATAAGTAAAGTAGTTTTACTAGAACGTAAGTCTCTGATTTGTCCTTTTTTCCCTCTTGATTTCATGGGAAAAATCTGCCAAATTGATTGAATGAAATACCGTATTAGCTCGAGTGCATTTCTATGTCTAAAAAAAAATCACAAAAACTATTCATGTTTGGACCAGAAAATCACGTGAGGCTTGGGCTCAAAATTTGACGCAGAGGGAAAGAATTATGACATGATATACATAGTTTCTGAATTAGACCTATTATTATACAAAAACAGATTAAAACTCCATTAATTTTGAAAAAGCAGATAATGTAGAATGGGGTTTGGTGGGAAAATAACTTTCAGTAAGATACTACATTTATAAGAATATACAAATACATGAATTTATACAAACGTGCCTATGAGCCCCGGTTTCTTTACTCATATTTATCTTTTTTTTCATGTAGTATCATGACTACATGACAATGTATGTTCTGTATGTTGGGCTGAAGGTTACTTGGACTTTGTTATCTCTTCGTTGAGCTCGTTGTCTGTTGATTCCCATCAATGTCAAGTAGATTCTGTCGAGTAGTTCTTCTTTGTTTTTCTATTTTTGTTTTTCATTTTTGCTCATGTGACCCTGCTTTTGTTTCTGGAGATGTGCACTGATAGTTGCTTTTGTAACATTGTTATTTTCTTAACTCTAGAATGTCACTGTGCGTTCTACATTTTTTGTACCTGAATTACTTTCCAACGAATGTACAATACACGAACGGTTATGTTCATTAAAGAAGTTTTCATTTTAGCTGTAAACTATCAATTCTTGACCATGAATGAAGACCATTTAAGAAAACCTGACATTTTGATTTCTACTAAGGTTGTGCCTGTTTGTTAACAAACTTGCCCTAAACTGTGAGATATCTATTAACTTCTTGATTCTGAGCACTTTAAGCAGGAGAGTGTAGCGGAACAGCTTCACAAGTGTAGACAGCAACTTCAACACTAAATCTGTCTAGCGCTCGGCAAAATAACAAATTTACATCAATCACATAAATTGATGAATTTTTGTTCGGTAGAAACAGTGGGGTTAACGTACAATATATGCAGCTGTGAAATGATTAAATATATATGTTTTTTTATGTCCTTTATCATTAAGCTTTGAATTTTTTCCGTGCACACCTGTGGAATGTTTAAATATTCTTCCTGTTATCTTTATTTGTCCAGATTGGTCAGAAAAAAGACATCAGCTCAATTTTATTATTATCATTTTGTTGTTGCTGTTATTGCTGTTTTTCTCCACAACTGCACATCTGGTCAAACATCCAGCGTAATTTGCCTGTATGAAGTTGGGAAACATAATTATTTAATATCCGGCATTCATCATCTCAGATGCAGGATTAAATGAACAAATCTCAACTTGTAGACTTCTTTTTTAAGGTCATAACAATTCAATCTTTGATATAATTACCAACCGTCTTCTTAACTACCTAAACTATATATCATGGCCTGTTTGCTTCCTTCCTTCTATCTACCCATCCATCCATCCATCCACTCATCCATTGTGACCTAGCTGGCCCATCAGCGTGTATGTCTGTCTGCTGTCTGCCTATCTGGAAGTTATACCTTGTATACAAACGGATACACCAGACAGATGCTATAAATTTTTAATTTCTTATCAGAGCTATAGTCGTTTATATCTCAGAGAAATTTAACATCTGTCTCCTCAGATCCGGAATCACTTAATAATAAAATGTTCATAGTTAGAGTTTTTGTTGTTTCACTGCTGCTGAATCAACAAATTATTGGACTAATCAGTCAAGGTTACCATTTAATCCTAAATGCTCTGGTGGAGGATTTCAAATATAATTTTTGTTCATGTTTTTGGAAAAAAAGGGTTTATATTTTACACTTTTATAAAATGAATACATATACCATGTAACAAACATGTGCATATATAATAATATACACTATATTATCCAAATTTATTTTATTTTGTTATATTTTATTTTATTATTTTTTTAAATTTTTATTTTATTTTTTATTTTTATTTTTATTTATTTATTTATTTTTTAACTCTAGATGGCAATTGCAGTTTAAAGGATGCTGAGCAAGTCTAAAAATAAATGTGCTTCGAAACCTCTCTAGATTTAAAGATCTAAGGAAATGATATTCACCACCTCAATCCCTTATGTTGCCACGCCCATTTAAATAAATGTATGCGACTGTATGCCGTCAGAAAGAAAGAAACTTTGAAAGAAGCTGAGGTCGTTTAAAACAGAAAAAATGTAGACTGAACTCATGCAATTTACTTAATGATAGTATAGCATCGGCGATTGGACAGGACTACATGTGAAGAACTACAACAAGCAAGCTAAGAACTGGGACAAATGGACAGCCAGTTGAAGTCCTCTCCGAAAGAGGTGAAACCCAAAGATGACAAATACGAGGGCAGGCTGATAATTAAGTTCCGTTTGATCATAACTTTCTAATTTTCCACAGCATATACATAAATAATACATCAAACGAAAGCTTAACAACTCAGCTATATACTTAGCACTCTATTTTTCGACGTAGTCACCGTCGCGATCAACACACAGCCTCCAACGTTTCACTAGTTGGCGCA
>JBCAUA010058066.1:0-11405 GCA_038406235.1 Peronia verruculata
CACTCACTCACTCACTCACTCACTCACTCACTCACTCACTCACTCACTCACTCACTCACTCACTCACTCACTCAATAATTCGCTCATTCATTAATTGACTGTTATATCTATAGATATAAAGTTGAATCAGACACTCCGTTTTTCCTATTACTAGAAGATTATACAAGCTGATGAAGGTCTATTATAATTTCATGACCATCATTATCAGCTCTTATCTTCTCTACAGCTATCGAAGTGCAACTGAGACATTATTTTATGTCGCTTGTCTTAGGTGGTTGATAGAGCCTGTTAAGGCCCATCCCATTCCAGACAGGTTTGGATTTGGAGTTTTCCTCTTTCTACTATTTCTAGATGGTTGTCTCAAAGGTTTAGGCGTCTCATCTGCTCGAGATGTCTACAACATTTGGTATAGCCAAGAAGTCACATTAGCTCACCCGTTGTTCTTTGACCTCATCGCGGGTGCCCTGCCACTATCTCAGGCTTCCCTGTGGACGTTGTGACTTGTCATATGATAGAGACATCCAGCTACTTTGTTCACAATGTGAAACATGTTGCATATTTTTATGAGTTAAAAAAGTAAAAGTAAAAGTAAAAGTACCATCCCTTGAGCCCCAAGAGAGGAAATTGGCTTGGCCATTTCAGACCGTGTCGCCGCAGTGCAGTGCCACTGTACTCCCCCCCCTCCCCCCGATCTATATCAGGTACCAGTTTAACAGATGGGTGGGCTGAGGAAAATTGTATGTTAAGTATCTTTCCCAAGGATACATCATGCAACCGTTGCTATTCGAACCACAGACCTCTGATTCCAAAGGCCGCAGTACAAATCACTGAGCTAACAAGCAATGCAACGACACCGCGAGACTGGGCACAAAGAAAGATCGAATGACTTTGCCTCTCGATTTAAAATTACAAATGATGTTTTTTTTTTTTTTTTCCATAATGCATTTTTTGCCGGGCAAAGCTTCTCGATATATATAAAGTGTCCGGACAAGCCCATTTTGTGTCTGTAATTCAAACTTAATCATCCCATTACTCACGCTAGGTCAAACTTAATAATTCTGTTACTCATCTTGATTCAAACCTGATCATTCTGTTACTCACCTTAGTTCAAACAGAATCATAATTTGTTACTCACCCTAGTTCAAACCTAGTAATTTTATTACTCACCTGCTCTGCCTCCTGTGAAAGGTGTTGGATTCTGGGCGGGGACAGATTGACCTGTCACATAAGAGGGCGGCAGGGGAGTGATTGAGATACCAGGAGCGGGTACAGGGCAGTCCAGGACCTGACAACAGCTGTCTTGTGGGTCAGTTTTCAACTGGCAGCCGGGTGGGATGGCTTGGAAACTTGGGCATCTGGGTAAGTGTTCAAATTAAGGATAATAAAACTGAAACATTGATACCCCCCTCCCCCTAAAAACAACGACAACAACAACAACAACAACAGCAAAACAACAACAGAACACACACACACACACACACACACACACACACACACGCACACACGCACGTATACAAAGCACTTGTTGTCTAAGTTTACGGTCTGACTTAAAATCTATTTTTGACAAAAAATAAACTAAAATAAAACATATTTTTTGATAAATGTAGATAGAAAGAATGAAAGAAAATGAAGGAGAAAAAAAAAAGAATAGAGTTAAATAACAATAAATGATAAGTAAGAAGACAAATAAATAAATGAGCAAATATATCAGTGGATAAATAGATAAATAAATGACTAGATAGCTAAGTAGCAAACAAGTAGGAAAATTGACCAAATGAAAAATAAATCAATAAATCAATAAATAAAAGACGTCTGCAAAGGAGGAGGATATAAAGAGAGAGCCAAACCACCAAACGGAACTCTAAGAAAGAAAGTTCTTATCAGACATCATAGCAAGGAATAAACATGGACCATAATTGTAAGGTAAAAAGGTTGACTACTGCAGTTACCATTTTCAAAAAGCGAGCGTTATCCTATTGAATGATTAAGGGGACAGGAAATGCCAGATTTATTAACAAGTAAAAATGAAAAAAAAAAAATAAAAAGTGCTACCTGTCGTCACAGTTGATTCGTTTTGTGGCGGCATCTTCGCAGACACACACCTTGTCACATCCCACCTTCCAGGTCTGTCCTTGTCTGTATGGCACACCATTGAAGACACATACGTCTGAAGAGAAGAGATTCATTATTAATATAAACACAAGTGTAAAAAAAAAATATAAAAAGACAATTAATAATGAACAAATACATAAATTAAATAAGTATAAATAATAAATTAATAGATACAAATACATAACTAACTACACAGATCAACACATAAATAAATAAAGGCCATTGTATTCAAGAAGGCAGACACCAGTTATTTATAGGACATGAATTTAGGATATATGGTGTTAAAACGAGGCCATCCCTTTAATCTTCGTCACCACATTGGGTCATATTTTATGGTGCACATAAAGACAACTTTTTTTTTTTTAATTTAAAAAAAAAAGAAACCATATATCTACATGAGAAAATAACCATCAACTCTTTAAAAAATAAACTATATATTATAGTCTGCACAAAACTTGAATTCACTGTGTGTGGCTGAAATACAACGTTGGCGAGAAGCAATGCTATGATATTTTGTTTCAAAAGTGATGACAAGCTCGGAAAGGTGGACCTTATTTTAAAGAAAAGTTTCTGCGAAGTGCCACATTCCCTGAAAGCCCAGAAAGCCATTATTAGGGTATATTCGGAGATTAAAAAGGTGTTATCCCACCAACCGCAATAACTCACCAGGAGATGGTGTATTTCCAGGTGTGGGTGTTTGACCATTAGGTCCAACAGTAGTGGACGGTGGGCACTCAGGCTTCTCACAGCATGGGTTTTGTGGGTCGTAGACCAGGCGACAAGTCACGGGGAGGTTGGGGTAGCTGGGGCATCTGAAGAAATGCCATATCACATGAGATCCACCATACTTAGATATTATGAAGTAGAATGACCCCAGATTACAAGACATGTATGTTACACACGGGGTTAGCTGAAACACAATGAAATACTGGCTCCTGCTTTATATCACACCAACACACACACACACACACGCTCGCGCGCGCGCACACGCACACACACACATACACACACAAAGCAGTGATTTTTCTTTGCTTTAACTTCTAAGTAAAGTAATTCAGAAAATACGTGAGCATCAAGTGTTGTGATAGGCTAGAGGTCAAGGCAGGATGAACCACTTTGAAAAACTAGATATAAATTTTGATAAAATAACTTCAATGCTATTCTAACACTGGATATCTAATTAAGACAGGTTCATTGTTCATCAAGAACAAAACAAAACCAAAACCTAATGATGACCATCTTTATGTCACGTCAAAGATTCAACATGAGAAAACAAATGACTGTCCTTTTTTTCTGTATTTCGGCGACTAACAAATGTTTTGGTGGTTGGTCCTTTGGTGGTTGGTCCTATCTTCCAGTTTTATATGCCACAGTTGGATTCTAATCAGTCTTTCTGATTTAACGATAATAAGAGAAAATGAGGTTGTTCAGTTCAGCAAACACTGGGCATTTGAACTATCTGCTAAATGAATACAGGAAATCTGACTTTGTCGTAGAAAAAAGCACCACAGTTGTACTTTCTGTGCAATGAACACAGAGTATTTCATACTGTGATACTTGAATTTTCTTCCTTGGAAATACGGGATGTTTGAACTTTTTGTTGGGTGAACAAAGGGCATATTTTTAGAGTTTTGTTCGCTTAAACCAGTTTCACTCACTGAAATGTTTAGTCAGTAAATAATACCGTTGATCTAATTTTACTTCTGTAATACATGTATTTTCATATTGCATGTCATCTGAAAGATCATAAGGAAACTGAATCTGTTCAGTTCAGTGATTATTAAAATTATTTTTCAATGAACACAGAAGATTGAATTCAGTTTGCTCAGTATATTCAAAATTAACAAAATAAATTTATTTTAATCTACAGAGCATAGCATGAAACCAAACAATTTGACAGGCGACACGATGAAGTCAGGCGCTCCTCAAAATGAGGCGATCAGAGTAATAACGTGTTTTTAAAAAATCAGTTAACTTTTCATGGATTTTTTTTTTCACCACAAAACCCTTCTGTGTCACTCTATAATGCATTTCAGAGTTATATTTACTGAAATAGATTGAGGAAAAGCCGAGAAATTGTTATTAAGTGGCAAAGCCTAATAGGGATTAATAAGGATAAGCAAACGTGATTGGCCATTTTCTCATTAAATTCAGCTGCAGCAGTAACAGGTCATCCCATAGAAATCTTAGACATAATTTATTGTTCATTGACCACAATAGATCTAAACTCACTTTGTCAAGTGAATGCAACACTGAACTTATTTTGTTCATGAAATGTCACTGACCCATACTTACTTTTGTGTGCACTGGTAGTTTCCTGACATGTCGTCTAAGCATACACAGTCATAGTCACACCCATCCTGCCATCTCTGTCCTTTACTGTAACGAGAGCCTTTGTACACACAGGCAGGGGGCGGGGCTGAAACAACAGTATAGTGTATTTTACACTGTTTTGGACTTTAGCACATCATATGAAGATGATATCATTACAGTTTCTACACCATGGCCTAAGTCATTTGGAAAGGGGGAACGGTGGGGGCGGGGGGGGGGGGAAGACAGAGGAGGGGGAGGGGGGGGAGTTAAATATAGCCAATGGTGCCCTGTGTGTGGACCATGAAGAGGTGATGAAGCAATTTCTGGAGCTCATCTTCGCATGAACCACATCTTTAGCATGGGGAGAATGAATTCGATGTTTTCTCAAAACCTCAAAGAGTGAATTGGTCAAATGTGTCATGACCATTTGTTTGTTTGTGTGTTTTGGGGTTCAACGGCACATCAGGACAACAACGGCTATATTGTGTACACCACGGTGGGTACATTTATGAATCAGAGCATTGAGAATTTAGGGATCAGTAAAAATGATGAAATCATCTTGCTTGATGGTGTTAGCATTTTTGTTTCGGTGTCTACACATCTCCGGTGATTTGACATTATGACAGCTTTCCATTTTTTATGTTATGGTGATTGAATACAGCAAAAAACAAGAACAGGCAGTACAAGAATAGCCAGTATATAAACAGTCTCTACTTTTTGTGAAATTCGCAGAAACCCCAAAACCAATTCTCCATCGTTCCTACTTACGTACGCATCTACCTACGTTGTAGTTCCCCTACCTACCTACCTACCTACCTACCTACCTACCTACCTACCTACCTACCTACCTACCTACCTACCTACCTACCTACCTTACTTTACCTGCCTACCTTACTTTACCTACCTACCTACCTACCTACCTACCTACCTACCTACCTACCTACCTACCTACCTACCTACCTACAGATCTACCTAACTACCTATCTACATATTCATCTACGTGCTCACCCATCTGCCTATCGTCCACCCCATCTACCGACCAACGACAGGGTTCTACCTACCTCTCCACCCATTTACCAACCTTCCCACAGACCCACCAACTTACAGACCTATATACTGTCTACCTATTTACCTACCTGTACATTTCTTTCTCTTTTTTTCAATTAGTTAGTTATTTAGCTATTTAGTTATTTTCATGTGTGCTAAATCGATTCATACCTTGGGTTGTAGGTCCAGTGGGAGGATGAGCAGTAGGGACATTCTGTGGTGTGGGGGTGATGTGACTGCCAGTGACAACACCAATCAGGCCCGTAGGTGTGGGATCTGGGTTGGGTCCAGGGTCACACCGAGGGATCTTACAACACACGGGATCGTTGGGGTCAGGCACCAGCAGGCAGTTAGTTGGAGCACTGAGAAATATAAGTACTCACTTTTAGAAGCACCTCAACATCCTGTGTATTATCTTTCTATGCAGGGTGGACCATTAGAAGGTTAAGTATTGTTTTATTAATTGTGTCGTACTTAAGATCGAAATTAACCAAGCCATTCTTCTCAGCCAAGTCAAAACCATCTTGAACATTTACACGACATTAAACTTTATTAAATGTATCGTCTGTGTCCCGAAGTCCGCGCCTCTGGTTTTCCCGAACCGCTTCAGATCTCGCGAGAATGATTAACACTCTCATTTGATTACAGGAACGGGATTTCCCGAGATTTAGGCAGAGTAGCTAAAAATAGGGCGCGAACTTCGGGGCACTGCAAATAAATAAACTAAACTAAGTTAATTGTAACTAAGAATTTAATTGTAATAAAATGTTTTAAACCACGTGAACTGCCTACCTACAAAACGTTAGCTACGTTTGGCCCACCCTATTGTTGGAAGAAAACTAGTGACTTGTGGCTTGCTACATACAAGATAAATAAATGACATAGAGGCAGCAAGGAGTCAGAAACAATTCACCACGGCTTTCCAGGTCATCATTTACCAATCACATTTTTGGAGGCATTTTCTCAAGTGAAACAACAACAATAACAAATGATTAAAAACAAAATGAAACGAAACAAAACAAAACATAAGACATGCTCAGAAGCATAATAAAATTAAGAAAAAGAATGAGGAGTTTTACTTTTGATTTTGGTTCTATCCCAGAAGAGGAGAGACAAATTTACCGATGGGAGATTGTTGTGACCAGCTGTATTACTCTTCCCTTTGCTAGATACAAGGGGCATTGAAAGACCAAGCACAGTAAAGAATTAAAAAAAAAAAAATCATACCTGTGCCATTTGCTTGAAATACACGTCACGACACCCCCCCCCCCCCCACGTGGCATAAAACAAATGTACAAATGATTTCTCTCTATTGTTATAATTAAATAAGATTTTTCGATGAGGAATCTTTTGAATGACATGAAGGAAAGTGATTTTTGTTCTTCTTCATACTATTGTCTCAACACCTCTCGTGTTTGACTAAAGGAAGTAACTAGCCTGGTCATAACGATCTCCTATTAAGTTTTTGATGTGAGGCCTAAATCAGTACCTGGGACTTTTTGTGATCTGTCACTTAGTTGCTATATAGTGGAACACAAGATTTCGGGGAAAACCCAAGGCAGAAGTACGTCAGACGTTTTTCTGCGGCATTAAGTCATTAACACTACTCAGTACTATTATTACTTGGAGGGCATCTAGTTTCAATAGGCTCACAGAGAAAAGTTTTAGCCATGAATTTCATACCCATCGTAACAGGGCTAAACCAAGGATCCAGGAAAACCTACGCCCGAGGCAAGGCCAAAGATATGGGTCTATGAGATTTCACTGGATGTTGATGACTTCTATTATCGCAATATCTAAAAGCACTGTGTAAAAAACCCTGCCAATTACTTACGCTCTCTTGCCCGTAGACATCATGCTGGAGTAGTCTGGACATCTGGAATAGACATATTATTGTTTTGAATGCTTACAATGAGTGATCTTTGTTTTCAGCCATTGAGGACCAGAGATATCATGAAGAAGGATACCGCAATAAGAAATCACAGGAAACGGATGAGATTCTGTACTATCAAGTTTATCATATGAAAATCTTCTTTTCGTGATTCAAATGAAAGCTGTCTAGTGAAAGCGTATCTGAAGCCCAATGGATAGTCTCTTCTTTGTTTTTTTGTTTTTTGTTTATTTTTAAAAAAAAAATCTGTATATATGTCCGTCTGTCCATCCCTCATCTGTTTATTTCTTACATCTCTCTCTCTGTGTGTGTGTGTGTGTGTGTGTGTGTGTGTGTTTCCTATTAATCCGTCCATCCGCTCGTCTATCTAGCTGTTTGTCCAACTGTCTAATGACTGTCTGTTTATCTATCTACCTGCCTGTCTTTGTCTGCCTGTCTGCATGTATGTCTCTCTCTGTCAGTCTCTCTGTCTGTCTGTCTTTCTGTCTATTTATATCTCCGTTTACAACGAAAACACGAGATTGTCAGCCTAATTCAGGCTTTACCTGTCAGTACAACTGTAGGCACCTGTCATTCCACTTTCACAAACACAGATCTGGTCACAGCCCACGCTCCATTTCTGGCCCTGAGTGTAAGCTTTGCCCATGTAAATACACACATCTTAAGAAGAAAAATGAAAGAAAAACAAGTCAGCAATCTAGATACTCAAAACATTCAAAATACACGTAACATAAAACTGCAGGGTCAGGCTGGGAATAGATAGGATACTCAGGTTTGTATTTGAGGTCTATTGAAATGGAATGTCATTCACAGTTACGATTGCATACCGTCGATTGCATGATATCATTGGTAATGAAGATGATGCATTCGTCAAGTGACGCCTTGATGTGATAAAGTTCTTGTGTCGTGACACCATTCTTACTCACACAGCTATAAACATACTTTTAAAACATGAAAACAAAGCTATGAACATACTTTGATATGAAGAAAATGTATCACTGAGGCCCGGACCTCCTAACCTCGGCCCCCAGTTCACACCCTTTCTATACTCACTTGGAAATTGCTATGAGTAACGTAAATGGTTTGAATTTATACTATTTTCACTATAAAGAGAATCAGCTAACACAGCAAGTAGACAAGACAAGGGTTTCCCACTGATTCTTCAATATTAAAAAAAAAAGACAGTGAGAGAGAGAGAGAGAGAGAGAGAGAGAGAGAGAGGAAAAAAAGTGCGCAACAATATACCACAAGTTTTCTGGAAATACCCAACGCAGAGGTACATCAGGTGTTCTCCTAGGCCATGAAATCATTACCACTATTCACTGCTACTATTATTTGGAAGGCATCTGGATTCAATAGGCTCACAGGGAATAGTTGTGGTCATACATTTTCTACCCACAGGGTTAAGCCAAGACGTGAAGCAAACTTACGGCCGAAGCAAGGCCAAGGACATGGGTCCATGGAATTTCCCAGAATATTGGTGAACTGTATTCGTTTGCAAGAATCCCTTGTAGAATAATAATTTTATGGTGACCGACCTGATAGCCGAATCCCCAAACGATGAAATACACCCTGTATTATGAATTTAGTTATACTAAAACATAAGTGGATTTTTAAATCACTCTCAATGATGAACATCAGATTCAAAATGACGTTCTATTTCTTATTTGAAATAGGAACAGAAATAAAATGACAACAGTACCAAAATCACAAATCAGTGTGTTAAAAAAAAAAATCAACAATCTAGATGCTCAAAGCTGACTTTCATCAGCTGATGAAAAAAGAAAAAAAAATCCTTTTGCTCTATCGAGTGTGCGTATACGTGTCTTTGTTTTTGTTTTTACGGACATAGCCTTGCATTTTATAGGCAGATGAAAAACTCAAAACAATTTGAAACTTCTGGTTACTACAAATCAACTAATACAGGCGGTTAATACGATCCTGATTTTTGCATGCATTCAAGGAAGCTGAGAATATACATCACTATCTCCATTAGGCTTGTCCGGGTAATTTAAAATTGTAAAACGCTTAGAACTAGTATTGCAACGGGATAGGGACTATATAAATGCAATTTATTAATTTTATTAATATTACCATTATCGTCATCTCTAGTAGTAGGCGTATTATTATTAATATTACCACTAAAGCAAGAACTGGAAATTATGAAATCGTCTATAAACCTGGACGCATACGTGTGGATCCTGTTGGATGCACCGCTATGGTGTAGGGAATGGAAGGGAGCACATCTTGGTAGATAAAAGACTTAATTGTGATTTCTCAAATTTGATTCATCCCGTGTCTGAGGGGTCTAAGACTGTGATAACCATCAAGCAAGAACACATGATAAAATTGACCCTTGTGAATCTAGTTGTCTTTACTCTCAATGCTACTATTCTGAGGAAATGATAATCTGACCTTTGAAAACTACACAGTCTGATGGGCTTTTGCCAATGTTTTGAAAACAACAACAACAACAACAACAACTGCAATTCCATTTTCACGAATGGGAACTTACAGGATCACAGTATTCGAGGTCAAATTAATATTAAGAGAAAAAGTCTGACTTCATGCAACTGTATTTTTTTTTTTCTCAAAGAAACCATACAACTGCAGTTTTCTTTTCAAAAGAATCATACAACTGCATTTGTTTTTCAAAGCAACCACATAAATGCAAATTTCTCAAAGCAAACATACAGTGGTAATTTTCTTAAAGTAACCATACGATTACAATATTCTTAAAGCAAGTACACAATTGCAATTTTCTACAAGCAATTATACAATTGCAATTTTCTTAAAGCAACCACACAATTGCAATATTCTTAAAGCAACCACACAATTGCAATTTTCTAAAAGCAGTCATACAATTATAATTTTCTGAAAGCAGCCGTACAACTGCAATTTTGTCAAAGCAACCATACAATTGCAATTTTCTCAAAGCAGTCGCACTGGCACTTTCAGGGATCAAAGTTTGAATTAATAAAGTGCTTACCTGAGGGAACAGGTACTGAGTCCGTGGGCGGCATTTGTGTGGTGGGGAGAGGCGGGAACAGTGTGGGGTAGGGGGTACCAGTGGTGGGTTGACCTGGCTTGGGAGGAGTCACCACGGGGGTGGGGCCAGCTGAAGGTGGCACAGCACCTGGGCAGTAGGGAGTCTGGCAGCAGGCATCCTTAGGATCCTGCACCATTACACAGTAAGGCGGGATGCTAGGGTAGGGAGTGCACCTGAAAATAAAAGGTAGAGTGAGAGGTAATAATGCAAATAGTACTAAATGATCAGATGTACGTTTGTCAATGAAACAAGACTTATTTTAATTTTTTTTTTAATGCCGCAATTAAGAACAGATGGCACAAGTCTAGGACTTGTAAACATGGTTGGCAACATAATAAGAAATAAAAAAGAAAATTTTTAGCAGTATATTGCGCATTTCCAATTATCACATGTAACAGATTCTTTTGCAACATCTGCTTGTAAATCCAACACATCACTGAAATATCACACAATAACATTGACGGAAATATCTGTGAAGATTAACGAAACATAGTCCACTATGCTCTACTTGATATAATTATTTTTAAATATTGCTCGGGTATTACTGTATTTAAAAATGGACGTTGAAATACCTTGACAGATTCGTATTCATTCTCTGCACAACATCAAATACATTAGTGAATCATTAGATAAAAAAAAAAGGGGGGGGGGGGTGCGGGTCCTGAGAGTGATTTTTCGAAAGCTTGGATAGGGACTTTTTAAGCTTCAAATTCAGACTCAGCATGTCCAAATTAGAGGAAAAGTGTGGAAAGAAATTTTGCTTTGCAGCCGGTTGCCATGATAGCGCCGCCATATCGCATTTTGTGTTTTGAAAATTAGCCATTTTCAAAAGCCTAAGGCTCCTAGAGTATTAAATGGAATTGTGTGAAAGTTTGCACATGAATAACATAATTCTATTTAAAGGACATAAGGCTTGTTGTTTTTCTTAAGCCTTTCAATCCTTAGAGACAGGATTATCTCGGCTTTTAGAAGTTGCCAATTTTTGCTGAGAAA